>CM008343.1:25574638-25585324 GCA_002525835.2 Ipomoea batatas
TCACAATGTATTGCCATATATATATGTCCTGCATTGCAGTTTGGCTTGGTAGTAGTGATGCAAATTCATCATTCTGAGCAGTATCTCTTGAAGTACCTCTACAACTTTATAGTGATGAGTTATCTGCTGCTTAGTTATGGGGCCCTGGCAATGTTAGGTGGTCCTTTGGACGGATTTAGCGCACATATCCTATGGAGGTGGCTAGATCAGGGTGAAATAAAGAGTTTACTCTTAGTCAAACTATTGTTATGGTGTTTATGCCAATGATTTCTCTTCTTATTTGTCATTTCAATGAATGAGAATTTTGCTTTTGTGCATTAGGATGTACGGTAGTTGCTTGGAAATTTGCAAGATATCGAATTTGAATAGTAGAATAATTATTTTATTGCATTTTAATGTGTAATTTGACAATATTAATTAAAATATTTCATAAAGTTGTATCTAATTACTAGTAAAAATGGATTCAAATTAAAAGTACATGGTTAGTATGTTTTTCCGTACGAGTTGTCGAGGACATGGTATTATAAAATACACATGTTACCCAAAACAAACTACTGTGAAGCTATATGGGCAGAGATATAATTCTACTCTATTATGTTCCAGTTGGAAGCATTGCAAAGATTTGTTCTTAGTATGACGAAACGGTTAGCTAGGTGGCCTAGATTGACATTGATATTTGGGCCCCTATTAGTATTAGTTGGTGCGCTCACATTGATCTTAGTAGTTCTAGCTTATGTGATACAATAAATTGTTGCTCTTAAACCACAAATTGCATTACACGCGCACGCACGATGCACGCACAGCACCACACCGGAAGGGACATGGGGAGGCTTAAACCTTGGCACTTTTTCAGGTATTTTACTATTTTTAGTATTATTCAATTATTTATAAACGTAATTTCACAATGTATTGTCATATATATATATGTGTGTGAGTGTGTGTGTTTTGCATTGTAGTTTGGCTTGGCAGTAGTGATGCGAATTCATCATTCAGAGCAGTACCTCTTGAAGTACCCCTACAACTTCATAGCGATGGGTTATCTACTGCTTAGTTATGAGGCCTGGCAATGTTAGGTGGTCCCTTTGGATGGATTCAGCACACAACCTATGGAGGTGACAAGATCTGGGCGAAATATAGAGTTTATTCTTAGTCAAACTATTGTTATGGTGTTTATGCTAATGATTTCTCTTCTTCTGTGCCAATTCAATGAATGAACATTTTATTTTTTGGCTTTTGTGCATTAGGATGTACGGTAGTTGCTTGGAAATTTGCAAGATATCGAATTTGAATAGTAGAATAATTATTTTTTCATTTTAATGTGTAATTTTTTAATATTATTTAAAATATTTCATAAAGTTATATCTAATTAGTAACAAAATTAGATTCAAAAGTGCATGGTTAGTACGTTTTTCAATACAAGTTGTTGAGGACATAGTATTATAAAATACACACATGTTACCTACAACAAACTACTATGAAGCTGTATGGGTAGAGATACTGCTCTTCTTTATTATGTTCTAGTTGGGAACAATGCTAGGATTTGTTTTTAGCATGATCACGCAGTCAGCTAGGTGACCCAGATTGACATTGATATTTGGACCCCTATTGGTAGTAGCTGGTGCACTCACATCAATCTTAGTAGTTCCAGCCTATGTGATAGCATGAATTTTTACTCTGATACCATAAAATGCACGAGACTTGCACGCACGATGCACGCACAGCACCGTACCGGAAGGGGACATGGGGATGGTTAAACCTTGACACTTTGTTTAGGTATTTTACTATTGTTAGTATTATTCAATTATTTATTAAAGTAATTTCACAATGTATTGTCATATATATGTGTCTTGCATTGCATTTTGGCTTGGCAGTAGTAATGTAAATTCATCATTCTGAGCAGTACTTCTTGAAGTACCCCTACAACTTCATAGGGAAGGGTTGTTAACTGCTTAGTTATGGGGCCCTAGATATGTTAGATGATCCCTTTTGATGGATTAAGGGTACATATCCTATGGAGGTGGCAAGATCAGGGCGAAATATAGAGTTTATTCTTTGTCAAACTATTGTTATGGTGTTTATGGCAATGATATCTCTTCTTATGTGCCAATTCATTGAATGTGCATTTTATTTTTTGGTTTTTATGCATTATGATATACAGTAGTTGCTTGTAAATTTGCAAGAGATCGAATTCAAATAGTAGAATAATTATTTTTGCATTTTAATGTGTAATTTGTCAATATTAATTAAAATATTACATGAAGTTATATCTAATTACCAACAAAATTGGATTCAAAAGTGCATGGTAAATATGTTTTTCAGTACGAGCTTTTCGAAGACATGGTATTATAAAATGCACATGTTACCTACAACAAACTACTGTGAAGCTGTATGGGCAGAGATACTATTCTTCTCTATTGTGTTCCAGTTGGGAACATTGCTAGGATTTGCATGTTCTTGGCATGATCATGCGGTCAGCTACGTGACCAAGATTGACATTGATATTTGGACCCCTATTGGTATTAGCCCGTGCGTTCACACCGATCTTAGTAGTTCCAACCTATGCAATACCATGAATTGTTGCTCTGATACCACAAAATGCACGAGACACGCACGCACGATGCACGGACATCACACACACGATGCACGCATGACACTGTACCAGATGGGACATGGGGAGTGTTAACGTTCGTGATCATGTTTGTGAATGTGTTCGTTAACGTTAACGAACACGTACGTGAACTTGTTCCCGAACGTTAACAAACACTAATTAACGCTTAACAAACGAACATGAATAGGATTTTAAAAACCTTAACAAACATACACGAACACGAACACTCCAAAATCCTTAACAAACGAACACGAACAACCTCCGTTCATTTATGTTCGTTTTGTTAACAGCTCTAAGGATGGGCGTGGGGCTGATCATCGCCTTGATGGCAATGTTGGCGGCCGGGATGGTGGAATGTTACAGACTGAAATACGCCATTAAAAAATGCAGAACCTGTGAAGGGTCAAACTCCTTGAGCATTCTATGGCAAATCCCACAATATGTACTGATAGGAGCTTTAGAAGTGTTCATATACATGGGGTAGCTGGAGTTCTTCAATAGGCAGGCGCCCGATGGGCTCAAAAGCTTCGGCAGCGCCGTCTGCATGATCTCTATATCTCTGGGGAACTACGTTAGCAGCTTGCTGGTGAGCATTTTGATGAAGTTTTCTGCAAAAGACAGGATGCCTGGGTGGATTCCTAGGAACCTTAACAGGGGACATCTATCTCGACATCTTTTACTTTCGCCTAGTGGGTCTCACTTTGATGGATTTTGAGGCATATATTTTGTGTGCTAAGTGGTACAAGAGTGCTAGGCTGGGAAACAAGTTTGAAGAGGAGGATGAGGAGAAATTAAAGGTGGCGGTGAGGTAGCTTGAGTTGCCATGCCTACCCAAACAAATTTTAGCTACCCAACTAGGCTTATTGTGCCAGATTAGAACCCCCTATGAATAAGAGGAGACATTTTATTGGTGTCTCTGAATCTTTTGTACAGAACGAACTCCATTTCCTGCTTCCCTTCTCACTGTCACCTATGTGTTATAATGAGATTCTAACATCAGTCCAAGAAATAAATTCATAGATTTGTTTCATCTTTTGATTCACCTTTTGACGTGGATGTCTCTGAATTGAACTGAAAACATGTATGAATCAAGATGATGGAAGGTGTGCATTGGCAATTTGCACGGTTTACACAGTTGTGTGGACCACGATAACGACTACGTTTTGATGTTAAAAAAATCTCTACTACGCGCATGTTAAAATAATGAACATTCTTGGGTAAGACAATGTATTTTTTGAGTTAGAATAATGTACTTTATGTGTTATAATAATGTGCTTTAATTTTTGTGTTAGAATAATGAAATTTTTAGGGCAACATAATGTATTTTATGAGTTAGAATATGATGTACTTTTTTTAAGGAATAAAATATACTTTATGTATTAGAATAATGAAATTTCTAGGGTAAGATAATGTATTTTATGAGTTATAATAATGTACTTGATATGTTTTCGGACCGTGGTCCATACAGTTGTGTGGATCACGGTCCACGCAATAATGATTGGTGTGCATTGGTCCCTTGTATACCTACACTAAAATTAGGGACTGACTGGTGGGCTGATTACGCGACCTGCAATTTACCTTTGCAGTGGTTCTAAGGATGAAATCTGGGAATTAGGATACTGCTATCACTCAAGGTATAAAAATAAATAAATAAATAAAATTAGATTAGTACTTGTAAAAGTAGGAAAAAAATTTAAATTACACCGTGCGTTTACTGTGCAAAAAACTAAATTACACCTTTCCTATATCGTGCTGAGATAGATTATATACAAGATAAAAATAAGGTTAAAGTGTCATTCCGCACCATGAACCAAGGGATTCTTCATGCCGCACCCTTTCCTTTCATAAGTGATTATTTGATACACAAATCATTAAACTTTTTTCGCCTAGAACTTTTTGCAGGTTTCCTCTAGGTTGCCTGTAATAATATGCTAACATGGAATTTTTAATTTTAAAATTTTTCTTTTTTAGTATTTTTCTCTTCTTTTTTTTTTCCGCCTTCCATTTGATAACCAGCTGTCAGCTTTTTCATTAATTCTATTAATTATATATGCTTAGCCAACATGCCAACAAGATTCGCAGGGATCCATCTTGCTGCTTCAGTGAACTTTGCATTGCATTTGACTGGTTTGGACTTGTGACATGGTTGGGAAACTTTTCTGCACTGGGATCCATTTACATTGCATTTGACTGGTTTGGACTTGGCATGAGTTTTGTGGAGTGGTGAGGACAGTGGTGTATTGTAAAGCGAATTCAGCGAAGCTATGCCTATAGAATCAATGATGATCAGGCCCGGTCCTAGGCAAGGGCAGGCTGGGCCCTTGCCCAGGGCCCATGCGTGGAGGGGGGCCCACCTTAGCCCCAATATATATATATATATATATATATATAAGTATTAGTAAATAATATGCATATTTATTATCAAATTGTTAAAGAGCTTGGCTGGTAATATATTTAAATTTCAACTCTCTTAACTCTCTTAATTATTAATAAAGGGCAAGGGGTCGAACCCTTGCCTTAAAAAAATTCTGGAATACCTTAAGTGTATCTAAATTAAACACTTACTTTTTGCTTATTTCCTAATGTATTTTTTTTAAAAAAAAATTATTAAAATTCCTCAACTTTTACTTTTTTTTGCTTATTTTCTAGAAGATGTGTAATTTATAATATGCTTTCTATTCGAATTATTTTATCTAAGTAATTATATTTCATATTTTTGTACTAAAAAAAATTCATATTTTTTATGTATATTTTTATCACGTTTTGAAATATTTTAATTTATTATTTATTATGATGACAATGTTATTGTTTATAAATTTACTCGATTTTAAATTATTTAATCATTTTTATAAACTATAATTATTTATTTATGAAGGCACTTATACAATTATTTATTATTTTACATTTAGGAAAACACCTAGAATTTTTTTCATGATTATTATTGTGTACATAAAATTCTTAAAAACTTGTTAATCTTATTTAAAGTTATTGATTGATATTAGTATATTTTTCCTTATTTAGGTTGTGTTTGGTTTATAGGTTTAGACACTAGGAATGTGATCAAAATCGTAGTTAGTGTTTGGTTGACAACTTTTTAAAAACACAACTATAAGTTTTGATTACCCCTTCAATTAAAAATTACATTTCCTAATTAAAGAGGGGTATCATTCTACCTTATTGGTAATCTAATTTTTAAGTTTGGATTAGTACTTTTAGATTTTTGTTTTTTGATTTTTTTTTCATATTAATGCTTTGTGTGTCATCATATTCGGATCAATTACCTTGATTTTTTTTTTGTATTTTTAAATATTTATTCCCATTATAGGGTTATACACAACCAAACATTAATATTGGTAATCATTCGAATTCCATATATCCTACTACTAAACATGCAAAATACTTTCACCAAAACTCATTACCATTACCAAGTATTTGATTTTCATTCCGATTCCGATTCACATGTAAGAACCAAACACACCCTTAATTTAAATTTTAAGTATGAAATATATATTAACTAGGGGCCTATTCTTTTGTCGTGCCCCGGGCCTATAAAATGATAGGACCGGGCCTGATGATGATGGATATTACAATAATCTGTCACCTGTCTTTATTCAATTTCTCCATAACCAGAGTTTGGTCCATGATATGTGGTATTGTAATATCCATCATCATTGGTTCTATACCTCTTGCCTTTTGCTCTTGTGTTGTTCAAGCTTATTGGTAAAGGCATATCTACTATATATATTTTTCAGCATAGGCTTAAGTTTATTAGCTATTATTAGTGTGTGTATCTATATATATAGAGTAGATATGCCTTTACCAATAAGCTTGAATATCCAACAAAAAATCAACAAATGGAACACAAATAAATTAGCTCAAGCTAGGTATAGGCGTATAGCTATAACATACGATGTTACATTTCCCACCAAAAAGGATAAATAAAATAATACAAGTATAAATAATAAATTTGTTGTGGCCAAAGCTAGCTACGAAAAATATTAAGTTAGCTGAATATCAGTCTTAATAGTAATGCCAGCCTTCCAATATTTAGGAATGGCTGCCTTGTCTGACTCCACCCATTTTTGCCCATCGCTACCGTTCACCGACAGCCTTATTTTAAGTTCTCCCAGCGGTGGGTTTTGAAAGTCGAACACTGCACCGTATACTCTGCGCATCGCTGTCCATGTATCGCTTGCTTTCTACAACAATTTTACTGTTACTTGAAGATGTAAATTTTAAAAGTAAAATTAATATTTTTTTCTTAAGAATTTTATATTATTTCAGCGAGTATGTGCATTGCATACAAGTGATGCAACCCTATTCAACTTCAACTTCTCTATAGATCGAGTAAAAATTGTTTTTAATTCTTCAATTATGGAATTGGAATTCTATTCCTACCAAACTTTATAGAATTTACAATTTCATTATTTGTTTGGAATGAATTGCATTATTATAATTCTATGGAATTGCAATTCCTAAGGTTCTCATTGAAATTGGAATTTCATACTTAGTGAAATTGAAACTCCACAACAAATGAAAACCTTGTCACTATTATTATTATTATTAAGCACATACATTTTAATCTTTATTCACTTTTTTCGATCCCTTTCAATTTTCACAAATATTTTATTTTTACCCATCAAATGATAAAATTAGAAATTTTACTTTATTTCTACCTTATTTCTTTTTTAAGAAATTACAATTTCATTTCATCTTTGAATATTACTAACTCTATTACAATGCAGTATTGACTCCACTGAGGCTCGAACCCACCACCTCCTGTATAAAGGGAAGGGTTTGATGCCACTGTACTCTGTACTACAAGGTCCTTGGCTCTTAATTCTTTCTTTTCAACCAAATTTTCCGTTTAATTTAACAACGTTAACAAATTAAAGAGAGAGAGAGTTTGATTATTAACCTCGTAAACCTCAATTGAGAGGATGTCATTGGCGCCGCCTTGCTTCAATGGTACAATGGCCAAGTACCATGGGTAATTGCTATGCTCAACAATTTTAATAACAAGATTAGCGGCTTCATGGCAAGAGATCCTCCGGTATTCTACATCCACCACCCCTAGCGAATACAGAAGGCTTGCCATCCTGGGCACCGCCATTTTTCCATACGCACGGTAGCTCAGTATGAAATCTGTTCCGGGTCCTTCTCCGCTGTCTGTCGCCATCACTTTTACTCCCCCATCTCTGCACAACCCTTCTTCCTTGCACTTCACCTGTATGCATGTTCAACACATTCATATACGTGCATTCCAATTATCAATTTCGCGTTTTAATTTGTTATCAAAGCTAACTCGATCTATGTTAAAAGGTCATTAGTTGAGCCCATCAAGAAGCAACGTACACCTAAAAAGGTGCGTTGATAACAATAAATATAAGGGTCACACTCAATGGCGAATTCAGAAAATTTTCTCAGTGGGGGCGAAAGATAAACTAACGAGATATTCTTTTTAAAAAATAAAACACTTAGAGATTGAATCATAAATATTGTTAACTAGAGATAGAAAAGCCGAAATACATCAAGATAAAAATATTTAAAATAAAATATAAAACATACTCCGTAATTAATTAGATAAAATAGTTTGACTGGAAAACACATTATTATAAATCACTCATCTCACTATTAATATTAAAAAAAAAAAAAAGAAGTCACAATGTTACAAATAAAAAATTCAATTAGAATTCTCACTATTAATATTAAAAAATGCCAAAAACAAAATTTCACTCATCTCACTATTAGTATTAAGAAATGAAAAAAAAATCACAATATTACAAATAGAAAATTCAATTAAAATTCTCACTATTGATGTTAAGAAATGGAAAAAAAAAAAGTCACACTATTACAAATAAAAAATTCAATTAGAATTCTCACTATTAATATTAAAAATTTTGAAAGAAATACTGGACCATTTCATCATTTTATTTTGAAAGAAATTCATCAAAACCTACAAGGTGGTTCGAACACTGCCCCCATGCTGGATCCGCCACTGGTCACACTTATGTGATGCTGTCTCACGGATCGATCCTAATCCGTAAAACGGGTCGGATCAACATACAAATGTCATCCTTTTATACTCAAATGTAATATAATATTTATCATGAATCAAGTGTTTGTTAGGTACTTATAAGGAAAATGTAATATTTTTTTACATTTTGATGTAAAAGTATTATATTTTCCATCAAAGTATGTATTACATTTTTCTAATAAGTAATGTCGACAAGTGTTTGTTACTTATTAGAGAAAAATATAATAATTTTGAGGAAAAATGTAATAACACTTTTAAATTAAAAAGTAAAAGTATTACATTTTTTTTTATCTTGACCCGACTCATATCACAGAGAGCCAATCTTTCACAAATTTTTGCCTAAATATAAATAATTTAATAAATGTGCAGTCACACATCCTTTGATTCATATGTGGGATTAATAATAACTCTAATCTCATCTTGGAATAATATATTCTGCTGAAAATTGCATTTTTTTAAAATTTCAGTAGAGGGGGATACCCAAAAAAGAAACGGACTATACTAAGGTTTCACAGTGGTAGTATTTTCAGTTCCCAATTTATGTAGTGACAGATATATAGGGTTCCTTATTGTATAGATATCACCACTTCTAGTATTAATTTGTCAGTGATATAAGATGTGACGCTTTTTTTCCTTTTTTTTTTCTTCTGTCATTCCTCTTAACAATTCGATTTAAATTTACCTTTTTAATTACTTTTTAAAGATTATAGTTGGCCATAGATAGAAATGAAATTTCACATCATATTTCTATTTTCTTTCAAAAACGAATACTAACTTGGATACATGACTTGTGGCAAAGACACAAAAATATAGGCCACTTAATTAGTCTCTATTTCACTAATGGTAAACAAGAAAATCGATATAATGATGGTTAATGATATGCATTCATACCATTAAATAGTGGAATAATTAAGATGCAAATTTTGACAGACCTATTGATAGTGGAACCAAAAAGCCACATTGCTAACAAATTGGGATTACACGTGGTAACATCTTTTATAACACAAAACCGGTACTATACTTATATTAATTCTCATTCGCACCAGGCCCGCCCAATTAAGAGGCAAATTGATGACCAGATTGGTTTTCCTATACCAGAGATGATTTGAACTCTCTGATTCTTTTAAGTGACAAGAGTGCACGACTACTCACATCAACCATACTGGTTATAACACAAAATTAAATTTACAATTACCTTATAGGCTAGATTAAGTACAATTTCCCTCATATTTATCATAAAATTTGATAGTAAAGAGCATACCAAATAACAAGCGCCACAGCCAGCTCCATTTTGGTACAGCCGCCCAGAGGCTGCGAAAACTTGACCACCGTTGGCGGTTTTTCCATACTGTCCATACCCACAGGCTCCGGCTGACCAACAAGATGTAACATACAGGAAACGTTAGAACTACATGCTAAATTGCTAATACAATATTATCCAACCTTAAACAATGTTTTTTGGGAGGATGCCGATAAAAGCTAAGTCTAACACCCAGTGACTTGGGTGATTGTTGGGCAAAGGTTGATAGATGGCTTAAAGAAAAATGTGTGATTGTATAAGAAAATAAAATTGCGTAGCTTTTAGCCTAGTGTTAAGCGTTTGATCCAACAAAGTGGTATCAGAGCGGGGTCATGGGCTACATACGATCCTAAGAATGTTCTTTTGATCAAGAATCAAACAAAAGTATTTGTTGAGAGCGTACTTGGATTTCCCATGCCGTCATCTGTAGTGAAATAGGTAGCCTTGGAAAGGTAGGTTTGGCTGTAACAATAGTTAGCAGCTGAAAGAAGAAGAATCATGCAGAAAAGAGTACAACGTTGTTTAAGTGGAAACGCCATTTCTTGAACGAGAGAGAGAGGGAGAGAGGGGTGAAACTGAATGAAAGATTTGCTACATTTATAGTAAGGAGGGCAGACAACAGTCTTGGTGTCTTGTTTCACGCCAAAGTATATGCAATTATGTATTGTCGTCCTCCATTTATTAACGTTTATTAGCTTCTTCGTGAATGCTGTTTTTGCATTCTAATGTGAACAAATCCTA
>CM008343.1:25592418-25605994 GCA_002525835.2 Ipomoea batatas
AGATGCTTTAACACTTAAATTTGGGGGAAGAACATTAACCCTAGGTTCTCAAGGCTAGCACAAAAGAATCCAAGTTTTCACAAGGATTAGAACAAAGGTTGCCTGATTTCCATGGTGTACCAACCTAAGTTATTAAAGAACAAAAGCTATGTAGCCCCAAACCTACCCCTATTTCCATAGAAGAGAAAATGGGTTTGAGATTGGGTTGGCTTAAATCTTCCATCCAATTTCCATTGAAATGAAAGACTTTCCAAAGACAAACAATAATTATTGATCACTAATCATTGAAAGATAGATATAAATCCAATTCAAACTCAAGAACCCTAGGTGGGACTTCAACATGCACAATTCGATCTATGTACCACCAATGGAAAATGTCAACTTCTATGTACATCCAACTATACTCACTCTGGTCCAAAATAGTCAATACTCAGGATTGCCATCAGAAGATCCTAACGCACACATAACAAGGTTTATAAGAGCATGTGGAATGTACAGAAAGGAAGGTGTCAGTGAAGAGATAATTAGACTCAAGCTATTCCCATTTTCAGTTAAAGGAGAGGCAGCATGTTGGTTAGAAAGTCAAGATGATAACCATTTCAGATCATGGCAGCAGCTACACCGTGAGTTTATGAACGAGTTTTTCCCCATTACTAAAACCATGAGGATCCGAAGACAAATATAAGAGTTCAAGCAAGGAAGACTTGAAAGTTTGGGAGAAACTTGGAGAAGGTTTAAAGTTCTCAAAAGGCAATGCCCACAGGATCTGATGCACCCATGTGACGTAATAAACTCATTCTATGTAGGGCTAACTGATGAAGGAAAAATGTTACTTGACTCGTCTTCCAGCGACACCTTTGTCTCCTTAGCATTACCCGAAGATAAAGAGTTGATCGAGAGAATATTTAAGAATACCTCTTGTTGGTATGACCGACGAGGAGAGCACGGAGGCATGTATGAGATTAATAGCCATGTGGCAAGTGAGGCAAAAATATAGGCAATGAATCATGAGATCAATAAGTTACAGGCAATGGTAGAAAAAATGGAAGGAAAACCCAAGCCTTGCATGGCTTTGGCACTTTACTGTAACATCTGTGGAGGACCACATGATAAGAATATCTGCACTTCACCGTCCGCATCCGAGTAGGTTGATGAGGAGTCTGATGAGGATGATGAAGAGAATGATGATGAGGGTGATGATGAAGCAGCAGCGCAGGAGCAAGGCGAGCCTAGTGCACAGCATGATGGCCCTACTTCAATGGATTGGGAAGCATCTCAAGCTTTCCAAATGTAGCTCTACAATGAACAGATGACATTTTTGCGCAAACAGCGAGCATGGCAGGAAGGGCAGTTCACTTCCGTATTTGCATGACAGGACAGGCAGGACGAGCAGTTCCAAGCATTCTAAGCTAGCCAGAATGAGGAAATTCTTCGCACGAGAAGAGCAGTGGAAGAGAATTCTAGAATGATTCAGGAGCTTCAGGCTCAATTTGCTAGGCAATTTCGTCCTCCGTCCTTCGGTGATCAGTGATGCCACACTCATCCTCTCGACCCTGATTCTTGGTTCTTGACAATGAGTTCCAGAAACTTTGGTTACCAATTGGTTGATGACCCATATGAACATTAGGTTCCCTACGCATGGGGTTCCGCCCTTTAATTTCTTTACTTTATTTTTTATTCGCTTTATTATGTTTAATGCTTTTTAAGTTTGAATTGCTTTACTTCTTCTGCATTTTGATATTTGCTAGTTACTTGAATAACTTCGCTTTGTTAAGTAGTTTATTGTTTATCTATCTACTTCTTATTATCTTGCTTTTATATTCTATCAAGTTTATAATAATTGAATAGTTCTCCCGAATCCCTTTTGTATATTGTGTCACCATTTCTTTTGTATAGAGCATCGATAACGGAGGCCAACCTCTGATGGAAGCTAAAGTGTGGAAAGAGGGATGCATACTTGGTTTAACCTCTTATCCATTTTTTATTTTAAACCCCATTTTTTATTTTAAAGTGTGGAAAATTTGTTTATATAGCTTTGTGTATGCGTTTTAATTGAGCTTACCTTGTTATGATATCTGTAGAGGATCTTTGGAATATACTCTATATCCCAGAGCAATTTCCAAAGTGTGGAAAGGGATTTCTTATTTGACTAATCTTTTGAAACCCATTTTTCCTTTACCCTATACTGTATGGAAGCATCGAGGACGATGTTTATTTTAAAGTGTGAAAAGGACGCACTATGTGCTTTATATGCTTATCTACTTAGACTTGGAAAGTTGAGCTCTTAGGAATGATAAACGGGTGTATTTGCAATATGAAAAAGAAAGTTATTGTTTGTGTTATCTAGAGAGAATTTTGACTAAATGCCCAAAATTTTTTATTCTTGAAATATATTTGAGGAAGTTACTTTTCGCACCCATGAGAGTGTTTAGAGCCAAATAAGTTTATATTCTTGCCTGCTTGCATGATGTTCGCCTCTTATTTACGTAGGACCTTAGTCAACGATCTCTCGAAGTGGGAGTGTACACTCTTTAATTTGAGAAAGATAAATTTTAGCAAGGCCGAGAATTGAACTAACCTTGGTAGGGCATGGGGCAAAAGGTGAGCCTATTGGTAAGCTTAAAGAGAGAAAAATCCCTTAAACCCAAGAGAAAATGGCATGAGGGGTTGCATGGAGAAAAGTTGAAAAGGCAAAAGGCCAATCACCGAGATTAAAAGTAGAGGAAAGCCAATTTCCTGGGTTGCGTTCAACCATAGTCTTCGGTAAACAAAAAAGCTTTATCTGGAGTCGGTTGTTCACATAAAAGGATCCCAGGAATTGAGAAAATAAGAGATGAGGTGAGCCGCTTCGCTAGGATTCGGGTACCCATTGCACTGTCTTCGAAAAAGCATGGAGCTCTATGTGAAGTCGAGTGGCTCGATGGTGTTATCCTAGGAAGTGAGAAGAAAAGAGGAACCGCACTAAGCCATAAGCGGTGAGTGGTCCATGCCCCTACCCTCACTTATTTTATCGTTGGGCTTTGGCGTTTAAGGCTGGAAGGATTGATTAACTAGTGCACATCGTTACCACTAGTGGGATCGGCTAGAGGCCCTGATTAAATAAAAGGTGAACCCAAACTTTGGAATTGCATGCTTGCAATTGGTGTGAGAAGTGTGACCCTTTGTTTTAATTGTTTATCTACGAAAGGTTTTTACTTCCCGAAAATATTCCTTGAGTTAATGGCATCTGACCAAAATCCTTTGTAGATAACACAAAAGATTTCTTCCATTTCAATAGTCTTAGACACCCACCATTTTGATTAACCAAGAGCTTTGTTTTGTATGAGTCGGTATCTCGGAAGCTTATGTGCTTAATAGTATATTGTCTTGCTTGAGGGCAAGCAAGAAGTAAAGTGTGGAAACTTGATAAGCTCCCAAGATACCCATTATTTGAGTATAATTTAGGGTGCTTTGTAACGTTTTTAGTATCCTTACATGATAAAATTGTGATCAAATGTGCTTTAAATTCACTAACCGCACACAAAGCTACCTTTAGCATAAATTGAGACGATACAGGAGTCCCGGGAGCTATTAGGAAGGAGACCGAGCTTAAGGATCGAACCAAGCAAGTCCGGAGCCCCGAAGGACCCAAAATGACCTCCACACGCGTGGTGGTGCGCGTCGCCACTTTCCAGTAGCCAACCACGCACGTCCACACGCGTGTGGAAGGGCGTGGGATAGACACTGCGCGAAATTCCACCTAGGGCTACATTTCGGAGACTATTTAAACCCCCTTGATAGAATTTCACAAGGGAGATCACTTTGGAGAATGTTTCCACTTCTTGCAATATTTTCATTTCCTAGAATAGTTTAGCTTAGCTTAGAGAATTCTCCTTGTAGCAAGACAAAAAGCTTGGATTGAAGAAACACTTCAAATCTAGGTGACTTCTATTACATTTTAATCTATTTTACTATTTTGTTCTTGGATTGAATTAGCTATTGTCTTGAATTCTTTATAATGAGTGGCTAGTTTAATCTAGGGATTTGGATTGTGTGAAGATATGTTGCTAGTGTAATGATCTTATATCTTATTTTGGATTCAAATGCTTGGATTTTTGGAATATCTATTCTTGTCTATTGATTGTTGTTTTGATGATATCTTGTTTGGATTTGGCCAATCTAGATGAGAGATTGAGCTCTTGACTCTTTCATGTCTTTGATTAGAGTTAGGATTGAAAGCTTTGTAACAATCATAGATCCTATGGACTTCTTAAGAATAGTAGGATAGTGTGTAGCTAAAGTGTTTGATAAAATGTTTCTTAGGACTTTGGTTGCTTTAAGGCACTCCTAGGTCCAAGAAGCCTTGGTACACAAAGGTGGAAGAGGACTAAGAAGACACACTCTTGAATAGCCAACATCTTTGCTTTGTTCATCCATCACCTTAAACACACTAGGATGCAACATAGATAAACACTCTCCAATCCCTACCTCTTTACATACATTTATTCACACTTGTTTTTACCCCTATTATCCCACACAACCCTTATGAACCTTTCCACTCTCAACTCGTCATTCACCACGCTCAAATCTATTACATGACTCAATCACTTGAACGCGCAAACACTTGACACACCTCCACGTCCTTCCTTCGAGACCAACACTCGGGGAGTCATTGACTTTCCGTTATAACATACACATATCTTTTGACATCTCACCCCTACGCAAAACTTCAATGTCATCTGCTGAGATGTATCATGCAGAACCCACCTGCTATACTCAGGCTGTTCGGTTTCCTGAATGGAGGGAGGCTATGGATGCTGAGTTCAATGCCCTACTATAGAATCAGACCTGGAGGCTTGTCCCTTTCCGGTCAGGTATGAATGTTGTGGGCTGTAAATGGGTCTTTCGCACCAAGCGAAAGGCGGATGGTTCGATTGATCGGCATAAGGCCAGACTTGTGGCAAAGGGCTTCAATCTGGTTGCAGGTCAGGACTTTTTTGATACGTTTAGTCTTGTGGTTAAGCCTACTACAATTCGTTTGCTTCTGTCTCTGGCTCTCTCTTCTAGTTGGGTTGTGCGTCAGCTTGATGTGCACAACGCGTTCTTGAATGGGACTTTAGCTGAGACTGTTTATATGAGTCAGCCGCCTGGATATGCTGATTCTGATTTCCCGGATCATGTCTGTCTGCTGCAGAGGTCACTGTATGGTCTTAAACAGGCTCCGCGTGTGTGGTTCACGCGTTTGCATACCTTTTTACTATCGGTGGGTTTTCGGGCCTCTAAGACGGATGCGTCTCTGTTTATTTACTCTCAGGGAGAGTTGCGTGTCTATTTACTTGTTTATGTCGATGATATCCTCGTTATAGGGAGTGCTCCTGAGTTGGTGTCCGGCTATTTCTAAACTCTCTGTGGCTTTTAAGATCTATGACCTCGGTAGTCTGTCTTTTTTCCTGGGCATTGAGACGGTGGCTACTGACGGGGGGCTGTTGCTCTCTCAGAAGCGGTATATGCTTGATATTCTGAAGCGGACAGGTATGTCTGACTGCAAGCCTTTGGCCACTCCTATTCCTGTATCTCGTTCTTCTATTGCTTCCTCTGAGCTGTATGCAGATCCCACGCGGTACAGGAGCCTCGGTCGTGCCTTGCAATATCTTACTGTCACTCGTCCAGATTTGTCGTTCGCGGTTAATCTTTTGTGTCAGCATATGCACGCTTCGTCGGCCGATCATTATGCACAGCTTAAAAGGGTTCTTCGGTACGTCAAGGGCACTACTCATCTGGGTCTACTACTGCGCAAGTCCTCTCATTCGGTCATTCATGCTTATTGTGATTCGGACTAGGCTGGCTGTCCTCTGGATAGGAAGTCCACGAGTGGTTTTGCTGTCTTCTTGGGGTCTAATCTTGTGTCCTGGGTATGTAAGAAACATCGCACTATGGCTCGGTCGTCTACTGAAGCAGAGTACAAGGCTATTGCGGATGTCTGTGCAGAGGTCACCTGGATTGTCTCTTTGCTACGTGAGCTTGGCGTGCCTGTGGTATCTCCGCCCAAGCTGTGGTGTGATAACCTTGGTGCCATGTACATGTGTGCCAATCCTGTGTTCCATGCTCGCACGAAGCACATTGAGATTGATTATCGTTCTGTTCGTGACAAGGTGGCTGCTGGTGAGCTTCAGGTTAATTTCATATCCACCAAGGATCAGTTGGCGGACATTTTTACCAAGCCTCTGGCGGCTCCTCGTTTTGTCTTTCTTCGTGACAAGCTTCAGGTCGCTCCGCCTTCCTGAGCTTGCGAGGGAGTGTTAGGACTCCTACTATTATCTACTTCTATTCCTAGTATACTTTTGTAGTTTGTATATAGTTGTCACAGGTAGTATTGTACAGTTAAGACACTCATAATACAAACCCTAATCGAAACCACGAAAGTGGACATGAGAACTGAATATAATAAAGTTTTAGTACTTTAAAATTTATACGTTTTCGCAATTGCAAAATCTGGAAACTTGAAATTCAGAAGCACCAAAAATCAAAATTTCAGATTCTCTATAAGATCCATTTTGCAAATGCATTGAATTTCAAAGCACACTATTAACGCATATCATATAATGTCAAAATTTGAACGCATTAAACACAAAGTTAAACCACATATTACAAGGAATAACTTGAGACTTTGATGCATAAGCTTGTACCTAAAGACAATGTCTTCACTTTAAATAAAAACAAATTTTAATTGTTTAGATTCCGTACTAGCAAAAGTAACTGATAAAATCCATATAATAAGTTATTACTCCATTCATCACCAACTTTTATCGTTTGAACTACCATTTGCGTTAGTTCCTATTCTTAGGTTTACCAGCAGTGGAATCAAAATGGGGCAGCATAGAAACTCCCTATCTCAGAACGACACAAACTTCCCTATAGTTTATTTCTTACCATTCATAATTTCGATTTTAAACCTATGACAGTAGTGTCTAAGGAGTATAATACAGATCTAGGAGAAAACAAAACTAACAAACCTTACTTGAGGAAACACAGCATTACAGCAATGTCGTCGGAGCTTGTGCCGTTACCACTACTCGTCGCTTCTGCTCGCCTCTGATACTATTTTCGTCAGATGCTCACACCGCCTCTGTTTTTGTTATATGCTCGCATCATCGTCTCTCTAGCGTTGTATACTAGAGAGAGAGGAGTCCGAGCCCCCGTCATCTTCAATCGCTGTTTAGGTCACCCATCTATGTTTTTAAGAAGATAGATAGAAGAGCTTCGCTACTCTAAATCAGATTGGAAATGGGGCTGATATCTGATGAGACTAGTGATGTAGATGAGTCGATGAACGGAGATATGAAGAAGAGAGATGATTGAACATAATGAAAAAATTAGGGTTAAAGCTAAAAAGTAGCGACGGATGATAACATCGATCGCTAAAATATAGAAAGAATTTTGCGCTTGTATATTATAGCGACGAATTATTAATTTTGTCGCTAGGATAATTGATTGCATTGTTATATTTTGCAACGAATTCAAAAATCAGTCGCTAAACTTAAACAATTACAATTATTAAAATTTTTAGAGTCAATCTGCAAAAAATCTATCGCAAATCAGTCACTATATTTTTGCGCTAAAATTAGCTAAGTATTTAATGATGAAAATATTCCATTGCAAATTCGTCGCTAAATCCATTACTATATAGACATTTTTTTGTAGTGGTAATCAATAAACGCATCTGACAGATTATTTGCTAGTTTTCGCAAATTTATTATTTTCTGAACTTCAAGTTCAGTTTGATTAGTACGTGGGTCAAGATATGAAGACCTCTTTCATCCCATAAAATTTCTTGACATTTCTTCAAAGCTTGGCTTTTCTCTCCCCCTAATGCCTGGAATCATCTTCATAAAAAACACAATTAGCATACCGAGCAGTAAATAGGTCCGCATTTATGGGCTCTAGGTATTTAATTATCGATGGGGAAGCAAACCCCACATAGATACCTAATCTGCATTAAGGGCCCATCGAGGTACGTTGTGGAGGTGGTATGGGTACGTAAATCGCACAGCCAAAGACACACAAATGAGAAATTTCATGCTCGTTACCACGTACAAGTTGTAGAGGGGAATATTCGTGATATGCAGTTGGCCGGAGTTGTATTAGGTCTGCAGCATGCAATACTGTGTGTCACTAACAAGTGACTGACAAATTGGAGCTTTATAGTAATGGTCTAGCTATTAGCTTAAGTCATTTTATAAGAGATTCAGCTAGACCATTCTGGGTGTGGACATATGGTATATGATGCATGTTCTACCTTAATCCCCATGGCCATACAATAATCATTAAAAGCTGACAAGGTAAACTCACCAGCATTATCCATTCTTACGTTTTAAATAAGATAATCGGGGAATTAGACATTTAACTTAACGATTTGGCTTATGAATTTTGCAAATTCCATATTACGAGTGGACAACAGGCATGCATGTGTCCATCGGGTGGAAGCATCAATGAGGACCATGAAATATCGAAATGGTTCGGAGGAAGGATGAATTGGTCCACAAATATCGCCTTGTAACCTTTGCAAAAAAACAGGTGACTCAAAACCAACCTTACGACGTGAGGGCCTAACAATAAGCTTTCCATTCGCACAGGAAACACAAGTGTAGTCTGTTGGAGAAAGAATATTGGTCCTAAGAAGGTTATGACCAGTCGAGTTTGTAACTATTTGGCTTATCATAGTTTGCTAGCGTGACCTAAGCGGTCATGCCATAAACCAAAAGAATGCGTATTTTTAAGCTTTACTACGAATGTAACACATGATATTTTGGGCTTAATATAGGAATAATACAAGCCTGAAGAAAATGAAGGAAGCTCTTCGATTTCATTTTTCTGGTTATTAATCGTTTTGGTCATGACAAGGAATTCAGTATTGCTTTTAGTTTTAGTTTCTATGTGGAAACCATTCGACCGAATATCCTTGAAACTAAGCTGAGTTCTTTTCCATTGAGAGTATAGGAGAGCTGTTTCGATCACTACAAAAAAAATGCGAGAATAGTGACTGACACGTTCTGTTTCTAATTTAGCGACGGATTAGTGACAGAGTTTCATTTTTTTGTTAAATGGACATTTTGCGATGGATTTGTGACGTATATTACGATGGAATTTTTCCATCATTAAATACATAGCTAATTTTAGCGGTGAATTTTTACGGAAAAAATAGAGACAAATTTGTGACGGATCAAATTTGCGACAGTATTTTCGCGGAAATTTTAGTTGCTACAGATTAGCGATGGATATATTAATTTGTCGTTAAATTTTAAATCACGATCAGTTTGTCTTTACATTTTAGCGACGGATTTTCAATTCCGTCGCTAAATTTATATAGCAATATTTTAAAGATCAATCTAGTGACAGATTTTTTTTTCGTCGCTAAATTCACAAATAATTTTAAAAAAATTTTAGCGACGGATATCATAATTCGTCACTAAACTATTGAATTTTTTTTAAAAAAAAAAAATCTTCGAATCCCCCGCTAGATTTACAAGGAGGCTCTCAAATTTGTTAAATCTAGCGATGGAGTGATATATCCGTTGCTATATAGAGACGAATCATAAAAGTCTTCGCTAGACTTAACATAATCATTGGTGTCAGTCTATTACGGTATTAGTTTAAAGAACAAATTAAATTAGTGATCTTCCTATAGCCTGATGGAAACATAAGCAACATGGAAAAGTGCAAGGTAGAAAGAATGGTGTGAAGATATAATTGTTATTATAATCTAATCTTCAAGTGGGAGATTGTCAACAAAGTCAAGCAGCAACAGAGCAGTAGAGGGCAGAGCAACAGAGCATGCAACAACAATGTTTGACAGCCGCAATTGTCATGTTGCGGCTGTCAAACAATTGTTGAAAGGAAAAATTATTATTTGGTCCCTAAGCTTTGGGCTATTTATAGAATGACCCCAAATCCTTCTACTATAAATAGGGAGGTCATTTTCATTAGCATTCATCCCATAAACCATTCCAATCTTCATCCTGCACTAGAGTTATTAGAGAGTATATATATTGAGTGTATTTTCTCCTTCCTATCACGAGAGAATTTATCATTGTTTTTTCCTTGTTAGATAGAGAGAAGTTGTAACTCCAATTTCCCATACTGAAATTCTTCTATCCTTGCCCGTTACCCTATATTATTTAGGGGGTTTCCAAGTAAAATCTATGTTTCCTTCATTGTTATTTTTCTCAAATTATCAGTTGCAATTTTGATTTATCCGACTTCTGTCTACGCAACAAATAGAAACCCATAGTTACTATTTGAGGTTGTGTACATGTAGAATAGAGGGTAAATCCCAGCCCGCTTATGTGTATTAAAAAAATTGAACCTTAAAGATATTTTTCCCTTTTCATGAATAATATATAGATAGTTACTTCTAGAAACAACGTAAAACCAATTCCAATAGCGCGCAACTTTTATTTCACGTGTCATTCTCTCAATTTACAATCAATACCCAAATTACAATTAAAAACTACTAAATTTGAATTGAAGGTAAGGTTGTATGTATTATGTTAGTATGTTACACAACTACTTATTCACTATATAAACTAAAGTCCGCACACATTTTAGGGAGGCTCTACAAAATTTTAATTATGAACCAATAACAGTAATTTGAAAATGAAGTAAAACCAATTCCAATATGTTGATGTATGAACAAACAAATTTTGTCTAATCTATCATTTCACCTAATTGATTAGAGTGAAGTCATGAATAGATTTGAAGGGGAGAACAATTGTAAGTAGTTCTCCAAACAAGTTTCCCGTGGTTGAAGATATCATGCCTATTTAATGAAAGTTTGGTTAGTGGCTTTAATTTGTTGCATTGGTGAGAAAGATACAAAACAAAACCCACCCCCATCATTCATGTGGGAGTGTAAACCGGGACACTGGGTGCCACTAGACCACGAGGTCTTTGGCATGACTCTTTTGTAGAATATTTGTAACCCCTCGGTTTTTCCGACAAAGTTAAGATTCGAGAATATCGATATAAATTTTTTTTAAAGCTATGACATTTAAGAGAAGACTGTTCGGTGCTCGAAATAATTTTTTTTTGGATTAGTTATCGATAAGTTGCGAACTACGTACTGGTCACGAACCGAGAAGATTTCAAGGATATAGATTCAGTTTGAATTTTCCTAGAATTTGGATTATTAAGTATCATACGATTAAGCCTGAATTTCTAGTTAGTTCAAGAAAAATTTCAAATGGACTGTAAGGGATAAACTGTTACGGACTCTGTACCTATATTTCGCGGAATACCGAAAAATTCCCAAAATTGGTGATTTGCGACGGGAATATTTTTAGAATAATTTTGGTATTAGAATTTTCCCGAATTAAGTTATAATCCTCCGAACATTCATCTGATTTAAGCATAAACTGGCCAATTAGATTTGAGATCTTCTAAGGACTCCATGGGGTGTTGACATGTGGCAAGGAAATCTAGACTAAGATTGGGCAATTAGTGAAGCATTTATGAGGTATGGAGGCTTTGCACTTGTTGCTTGATCTTCAAGAACAATATCTACACTAATCACCATCATCTCTCTCTTACTCTCCCACTCCATTTTCGAAACACACACTTAGAGAAAGAAGAAGGAAAATTATCTTAGTCTTCCATTGTGATCAAGGAGCTCCAAAGTATTTTTCCAACCCAAGAGATTAAGTGTAGGTGAGACCTTGGACTATGTTAGATTTAATCATCTCTAGAACTTAAGTGTTAATGTTTAATGCATGAAAAATATTGTTATTGTGGTGATGTTTTTAGGGTCTTTGAATTCGAGGAAGGAAACTAGCAATTTCTTGGATTAAAAATCTTCCATTGAGATAGACAAATGCTAGGAATTTATATGATTAGGAATTTTTACATGAAAATTATGTGCTATGTTATAGATCTAAAAGTTTGCTCAAAAATCTTTACTTTGATTTTTGATAAATTTGTTATGCATGTTCATAGCTATTTTTATGCATGTATATATTGTATGAGGCCCATAAATGCTTATATTTGCGAAAAAGGTGGAAGATCGGGCTGTTACCACCCCGATCTTGCGGCCCAAAGTGGGCAGAAACGGAAGGACGCAACAGTGGACGCGCGTCCACCGCGCGCCCTTCGCGGAACCAATGTTCGGCACCTCGGCCGAGAGGCTGGACGCCGTACGGACGCGCGTCCGCCGTGCGTCCGCTGGTGCGGCCAGCCGCGAGTCCGCGCGACGCAGACTCGCTTTCGATTTGTTTTTTACCCGGTTCTTCCCCGATGTTTTTAACCTTGAGTGTTGTGATGTTTTGAAAGCCTACGGGCATCCGGGTGAATATTTTTGAAGACTCAAATATTATTCTGTGTATTTTATTAACTTGGAAAATATTCGTGTTTTGAAAATTACTATGACTCTTGTACTTGAATTTCTGTGATAGGACTAACACTAACCAAAAGTGTGTGGTTTGGGGAAATATACTTGAGTAAGTATAATGGTTGTGGAGTCGTGTAATAATAATGAATGTGAGGGAGTCTGTATGATTAATCTATACTGCAGAGCGAAGTTTCTTCGCTGAGTGAAATGGTGAGGGGTCTGTATGATTAATCTATACTGCAGAGCGAAGTCTATTCGCTGAGTGAACATGTGAGGTTTTGTATGATTAATTCATACTGCAGAGCGAAGTCTATTCGATGAGTGATGTGTGAGGTTTTGTATGATTGATTCATACTGCAGAGCGAAGTCTATTCGCTGAGTGATGTGTGAGAGCTAACTGTCGGGTGTCTTGAACAGTAGTGTGGGTGTTGTGTTTCCCCACGTGTGAATTAACGGCTGTGTTATGTGCCGAAATTACTTGTTTAATGTGGAATCGCTTGTTGTTAGATTGCTTGCAGGTAGACTGCTACTGATGGGTAATGTTTATCTTGCCTTATTTATTATTGATGGTTATTTTCGAAAACCTTTGTTTATTTTCGAGTGACCACGGATATCCTTACTTAGCCGTCGCGCTAACTACACTTCATTGTGTCATTTATCAGATGCCATCTAGTATAGATTCGTGCAGCTCTCCGGACTCAGACCCATCTGAGTTCGAGTTTCCTATTTATGACTTTGATGACTATGCACAGTACTTAGTAGATGGAGATCCTTACGCCCCTGGCTACGCACCTGACCCGCCAGTGCTGATCTGTACTCCCGACCCCACTCCTGCTCCGGATTCGCCAGAGGTACCTGTGTGGACCCCTCCTCCAGTCGAGCCCCTTTGTCCCTTTGATGCCCTACAGACCAGCTATGGGTTCTATCCCATAGAGATCATTCCTGACAGCCACCCTCTAGAGTTCGTGGTGCATTATCCATACCCATGGGATCCGAGTCCCCCGGATTACCCTGAAGAATGGATGATGTATATGAGTACTTGTAGGTTTCTAGACCATGTTATGTGGTTTGAGGACGATTGGCATGTGGTTTGGGGTACCTATACGGGCCCGGTGTACCACTCACTAGACTAGGTAGAGTCTAGAGTAGGGGGAGTTCAGCAGTGTTTTGTGTAAATGTATCTTTTGCTAACTCTGATGACGGTCTAGCCAGGTCTTA
>CM008343.1:25775585-25786496 GCA_002525835.2 Ipomoea batatas
AAAAAAAAAAAAAAAAACGAACTCATCATCTCTTATAATATGTGATCAAGCAAAAAAATCTAAATTATAAAAAACAAAGCCGTGATTTTTTGGTAGATAATTGTATTAATAAAAACAGATAATTGTATTAATAAAACAAAGCCGTGTTTGGCTTTTGTTCTTTGGCAATTGAAAAATGGACTCAAGGAGTCCATCTTTCCTTAAACTAAAGATGGACTCAACGAGTCCACTTTACCTTGTTCAGTATCCAAACACCATGCAACACATTTTTGGGATCCACTGTCATTAATATGCTCCGTCGAGGTTATGACTCGCAAGTAAGCAGCCCCATCGTGATTAATTAATTTTATTCATTTGCGGAATTTTAATTTCGGCTAGTGTATATATGTTTTATATAATACACTGTATATAGATTAATAGATTATAGATGCAAAGCTAAATTAGTACATATATTAACTTTGGAGTAATTCTCAAGCTCACAAGTATGTTTTAGTTTTCACTTGTTTCTACCTTAAGTGAGTTGAACGTTTGCAAAATGAGGCAAATTTTCTTTTTGGTACATCAAAATGCCAACTAAAGGTAAGAGCAAACTAGAAACGAAACTAAACAAAAGAGACGACTAAAAAACTGAAAAAGATGCGGGCCACCGCCCATCCCCGGGGGCCTAAGAGGTGTGGGGTGGGCTAGCCCTCCTTAGGCACGCATTTTGGCGTTTCTTTTCTCAATTTTTGTTTTTTGGATTTTTGTTTTCAAATATGATGAAGAATCTATTTCTTTTGAGGGATTTCATGTCTTTAATTTTTGTTCCTGATATTTTGTGACTTCTATTTCAGAATATAGGAAAAAAGGGATTGGTTTTTGTAGGTGAGCAAGGGCTCTGCCAATTATGCTTGGATTGTATATTTAGACATTATGTGACTAAATTTATTCTCTTTCAAATATGATGAATAATGCATCCTTATTTGTTGTTTTAAACAATTGTTATGGCAATTAATATGATATGATAAATCCAAGCGGAGATATGTTAAAATATTGTGTTGAAAATAAAATGATGTGGTTTAGAGTTTTCTGTGTTTTTTCTTAGCCTATATTCACATAACATGGCCTCTCACATAACATCTCGGTGAGGCCATGTTACATGTATAATCAAGAAAAACCTCCGCGAAGTGCATGTTATGTACTGGATTTTAAGAAGCATCGATTGCATTGATTTTTGTGTTTTGAATATAATACTATTCTTTTTCTTTAACTTTTTATGTTACATTTATTTGGAAAATACGGAGTATATGTTTTAATGAGCATGGATTGCATTGATTGTTTTATTTTTAATTTCAAATATAGTACTATTCTTTTACTTTTTATGTTACATTTATTTAAAAAATACTATATGTACTCCAATTTATCTAGTTTCACTCCATATGATAACGTCCTCCGGGGAGTGCATTTTTTTATGTTATTATATTTTTTAAAATGTATTAGTTTGGAATATTATTATTAATTGATGGGTAATAATTTGTTAATAAAAATTTGTTTACAGTTATGGAGATGTCATTGCATCCATGACTGATTGACTCAATGTTGTTAGTATTTCATCAAAACCATCGTTCTAGAGCCATTTGGACAGATCGAGACTATGATCCCCGGCTCAAAGTCGGTCGGTACGATATGCAGACACAAAGTTGAGAGGCTCGCCATCTGAGAATGCTTCAATACCTACGTGTTGCATGGTTTTACAAAGTCACTCACTTCACAAATATAAAGTTAGACCACGCATTGATTGGCACCCTTATAGAGCGTTGGCGTCCAGAGGTGCACGACTTCCACATGATCTTCGGTGAGGTGGGCATAACACTTCAAGATATTGAAGTGTTATTCGGATTGAAGGAGTATGGCTTACTAGTTACGGGAAGCGATAAGCGGTGTGTCAAACAGTGAAAGGTTGTTTTTGTCGAATTGTTTGGAATTAAACCTCTAGATGAATTCCTTACAACTAGTAAGGTTTTTCCTATCGCCGTACCCAATGTTCCACAACTCACGGAGAACAGCTTAGATCTTGAGGTGAAAAATGCCATGCGAATACTTATCTTTCACTTATTAAGAGGATTTGTATTCCTTGAAACAACAAAGAAAGATATAAAATTATTTTTGTTAGAATTTATTTGTGATTTTGAAGTGTGCGGTCAATATAGTTGGGGATCGATATATAGCTTTAGCGTATTTGTACAAGGTGTTGTGCAGATGGGCTCATCATGAAACTTTGACCATATGTGGATACTTATTGTTGGTGCAAATTTGGGCATGGGAGTAGAGAATGCCAATGATTAGGCCACAAGGTGTTTTACCTCAGGAAATGCTTGGAGATTTGCCACTTGCAGCAATGTTAGTTGTAAAGTGCGACTAAATTTATGAATTTATATTGAATTGTGTGAAGTACTTATTGTTTTATTTTGAAACATAGGTGGAATTGCCTGCATTCATGCCGTTTTATCCCCAGACACGGGGTACGAGCTTATCATGACCAATTGGATCGAGTTAGTGCAAGCAAAGTGAGTCACTTTGATGTTATGTTTATACTTTACAATTATAATAGATATTTACATATCATAACATAAATAAAATTTCCCTCATGACATTGAATTTTTTTTGCTGTTCAATTTCACTCCATAAGATAACGTCTTGAATAACTTGCAAAACTGGGCAAGAGTATTTGACAGCCTTGGGTGCAACTAATTTTTTTTTTTACATTGTTGAGTATCATTACCTTGAGCAGTTTTGCAGGCAATTTCATGGCCTTCGAGATGTCCCGATTCATTTGAAATCCCGTTGGTAGATGTGGTTGTCACTGCACTTTGTGATCTTCCATTTATCAAATGCTCCTTACAATTTTCGTGCAGACAATGATAAAAAAACATAGTTGTTCTTCTGAATTGTAATTAGAACACACCACTTGCCACACCATGTTTTTCTCGTGCATTGTTATAAATACCTTTTTGTGTCAGATATGGTATATGGTCATAGCATTTTTAGCTTATCAAACTCGTGAAAACCATTCCGGCCTTGAGCACATTTATTGCTGCCTGTCGGGTCATACGACAACTTTGATTCATCCCCATTCTCCTGACCATAGCATGTATTAAATGAAACTGGAGCATGGTAGAAAGGAATTTCGGAATCATCAACCCTTTTTCCTTGTCGTCGCTCATCATTAAAACTCGTTTCATATGTTTCTTGAAATTACTCAAAGTTGAATGAAAAATGGTCATTTGTATCTTCTTCATCCGAACTATCTGAACTTTGTGAGAGTATCTCTTCGGCCTCTGATTCCGTATTCTCCGACGATTTGACAGGGTGTGATGTTGTTGGCAAAGACGTGCTATCAGAAGTGTCTCTAGTACTAAAATTATGTTGGGCGATTGAAGCACCAAAGTTACTAAAATCATCATATTCTTTGTATGCACCAAAGGTTGCAGCATTTGGAATTTGTGATGCAACATTGACTTTTGGGGTAACATAAACATGCAATTCATCAAAATTAAATGTTTGTTGTACGAAGTTTGTCACTCTTCATGCATTGTAATACAATATGCACTATGGGTATGACCCATTGGAGTGTCGAAGATTAATCTTTCCACTATTTCTACGTAGTGTTCAGAACTTAAACCCATTGCATGTCAAATCATAAGTAACACGACATCAAATCCATTATGTACATAAAATGGAATAACAGTTTGTGCATGACTTGTATAATAGAGTTGGGGGGTATTGCAAACTGATATATTTTACCTTTCAGAACTATAAAAAATCTTTGCTATTATGAATATTTTTATATTTCTACCAATAGTTTTTTTATGGTAGCATAAATTATTTTCTTGACCCTTTTATAGACACTCAAAAAATCGAATTTCAAGTAACATGCATCGCATGGAAGCATTTTTCTTAATTTTTTTTTTAAATTTTAAACTTATTGTGGGAAACAATTTTTTATAGAGAATACATGATTATACATGAGAAATTGCTATTTATTGTAGAAATGATAATACTGAGAAATGATATTCATAATTTAATGTTTGACTTCCCAAGAATCCGTACTTTTTTTAATTTTAAATTCAAGTAACATGCCTCTCAGGGAGACATGTTCCTTGTTCTCCATATTTTTTTTTTGTTGGAAAGAAACAATCTTTATGGAGAAGTTATGCTTAGGCATGGAAAATTGTTGGTTACTGTGGGAAACAAAAATAATGGGGAATTACATTCATAATTTAATGTTGGACTAGTTCACATGAATCTGTATTTTGTAAATTTATAATTCAAGTAACATGCCTCTCAGGGATGCATGTTTCTTCTTCTTTCTTAATAAATTCCGTTTTTTTTTGTTAGAATGAAACAAACTTTATAGAGAATTGATACTTATAAATGGAAAATTATTACACAGGAACTTGTGTATTTTTAAATTAACACCATTAAAGTAAAATGCCTCTCAAGGAAACATTTTCTTGTTTTCTGTAGTGTTATATAAGCAACGATAATTTTCATTCCATACATCTCAACAAATCTATAAACTTTTATAGAGTTTTTTACACTTTTAGCCCCATGACTATAGTAGCAGTATTAGGATTGATCCACGACTTTCAAACCTTGCAATTTTGGTGCACGACTATTGTTTTTGTTGCAAAAATGGTCCTTCCGGCAAATTTTTCATCAATTTCTTGCCAGGAAAAAATCGGCGAAATTTCTGTCAATTTCTCGCCGGAAAAAAAATTCCCCTTTCAGACAGGGTTAAAATGGACATTTACATTGTTGACCGTTATTGACTTGTTATTCAGCTAACCAAAGTGCGAAAAACTCAAGCAAAAAATAAATCAATTACGAGAGGAACCCTAATATGCTCTCATCTCATCAAAACAATTGCGAACAAGAGGAAAACATCGATTGTCATCTTCAAATTCAACAATTAATTTTTTTAAAAGAATTTTTTAGTTCTGAAGTTTTTGGAAAAATGAATATATCAAATATTTAAACTTTAAATTTAAACAAAAAAAAAATAAAAATAGTTTTGAATTTATACTTAATTTTACTAAGATTAAATTGGCTAAATATCTTTTTAGAAATGAATTAGTTTTAATTTTAATTAATTTACAAAAGTCAAAATAATTTTGGAGTACAGGCTGACGCGATGGCATGCTTTTTAGAAATGAATTAGTTTCTTTTTTTTTTTTCGGCAATGAATGTCGTGTTGAAGATGACAATCGATGCTTTCCTCTTGTTCGCAATTGTTTTGATGAGATGAGAGCATATTAGGGTTCCTCTTGCAATTGAGTTTTTTTTTTCTTTTTTTTTTTTAGGATTTCGCACTTTGGTCAGAAGAATAGCAGGTCAACAATGTAAGTGTCCATTTTAACCCTGCTTGAAAGGGGTTTTTTAGCGAGAAATTGGCGGAAAATTTGCTGGAAGGATCATTTTTGCAACAAAAACAATTGTCGTAGACCGAGATTGCAAGGTTTCAAAGTCATGAATCAATCCTGATAGTGCCACAATAGTCATAGGACTAAAAGTGCATAAAACCTCAACTTTAACATATACAATATCTCTTTTAACATCTAAAATTCCAACATGGACATATTTGTTCATTTTACAAACTGTTGATGGTCAACACTTATAGGGAAATGAAACATTATTTCACCTATACCGTTAACGGGAAAAAAAATGTTGTATGCAATTGTAATGCATAAAATATCAATTCAATACGCATGTTTCGCAGTGCTATCATGAGTTAAATATTTACAAATGCTAGTCTCAAATGTGTTGGAGCCAATATTTTTTCAAGATTGGCAAGGTGCGATATACAATGGAGATCCTACATCATGGCCTACAAGCTATTATTTATCAATTACGTAATATCCGGTAACCTTTTATTTATTTACTTTTTTTAATGCCAAATTATACATTTTTTTACTATTGTTTTTAACTTGCAATGATCAAAATTATTTGCCCGATATTACTATATGCACTATCAAATGGTTTAGTATTCAAATTATGTCTCTAGTAACAAGTGGTAATTATATCAATATAATTTCGTTATTATGTGTTTATGTAATTTAATACATTCATTACATTTTTCTTTGATACATTTAATACATTTTTTTTAGAAAATTCCAAATTGCATGTGATGGATACCCCGACTAGGGTACCCGACCTGGGAAGACTGGTATTTGGAGCCCGCCGACTCTTTGTCTTTGTGAATATGTCGTTCTGATCCTGTGACTTGTATGGCTTAGTTCTTGTAGGCAGTCAGGAGGCAACGCCTGTCTGAGTGCTAAAAGCCGGCTATTGTACAGAGTTAGGAAACTAGGGCGAAATTCGGGAATATTCTTTGAGAAAAGGATTTGGTAACTTCCATGTTAGATGGACAACCCTAAATTACCTTACTAAATTATATTTGTTAAGAGTTTTACTTATTTCCTTGTGTAGGCTTATTATTCTTGTATAAATACCCCATTAGGGTCACATTGTAAAGGGGGGTTCGATTTTGAATACAAGTACAATTATTCTCTTATTGTACTCGAATATTTTCTCCAAGTTCTACGGTAGTGTTGACCAGTCGAAACGATTGTCGCGCAACCATAAAACCAAGAGCATTCATTGCCATCTAATACAATATTTGATTACTACTACTATTTTGTGTTATGGTCGCTCGGTAGGGATTGAAGTTACTGTTGAGAACATGCACTTCACTACGAGAACATTAGATTTCATGATAGAGAATGACTTATATCATTGAGACATTTACTTTTTAGACTTACTGGTTTCTTTACTTTTGAAATTTTTTTCTACTATGGCTACAACAATGCCACATACTTTAATGGTGAGATGAAACTAGAGACTAATCATTATGGGGAATATATAACATCTCGCCATTATGAACAAGGTAACATTACACTATAATCCATAAACTATTTATATGTACACTTAACTACATATATTAATTCTTTTTTTTTTTTAAATTTTAGACCAAATAAATGTCAAAGTGATGTCCGCTATCCCACCATCCTTCTCATTTAATATACTAAAAAGACGACACCATTCTTGGTATATTGATTTCTCTCAACCTTCAACAGTAAGAAATAATATACATTAACGTATACATTCAATTTCCATCAAAATGATATTTTTATTTACTAACTTCTTCTTACATTTCTCTAGCAGCTTTCTTGTGTACATTTCTTAACAACTCCAACATCTTCAATGACACTTTAACGCTAATTGTTGGAAATAAAAAAACTAGATCTCTACTTCGATGAAACATTATTCACACAACTTTGGGAGGAAATAGCAACATATTTCCAAATTGATGTAACAAATGATGTTGCATTATTCAATACATAGGACAACGTCATACTAATGATGTTGATTGGTAATTGTAATGTTGAGAATATTTATCTATGGTCGGTTGAATATTATGTTCATGACAACATGTATGGTGAACTTAACTTGTTAAATGAAACATATATATGAACACAATAATTTATCGCTCTCTTTTATTTGCAAGCATATTATGATTCTATTTGTTTCTTAAATTTTTATGTAGTAAGTATTATTATTTTATACATAATTTGACTATAAATTATTTAGTATTATTAAAGTAGTCATAAATTATTTTATCTTATTATATTACAACTAAAGCATAATTACGAATCTTATCTAAGTACAAAAAATTGTAGTCATTACGTAATTATTACTAATTTCATTACTTTTATTATTCCAAATGATTAAACAATTATATTTCATTATTATTATACACTAGTTACGAATAATTATTAATTACACTAGTATTTACACCAGTGCGATGCACGAAATGGGTTTGTTATAATATATTAAGAATATTTGAATGGATATACAATTATTTAAATTATAAATATTTAGAGATTTTATATATCATTGTTAGGAATTTTTAGAAATTGAACCCAATGTGCTCGTTCTCTGGCAACTTAGTTATAGTAATGGATTGCTATCCTAATTCATTTGTATAGATGATATATTTTTTGTCTAGATATATAGCAGCTTTATCATTTAAAAAAAAACATAATATCATTGATTATATTTACACATTATTGAAAACCTCTTTGTAGACCACATTGGAAGTCGCAACACAATCTTGTTCATCCTCGTCTACCGCTAACACCTTCAGGCCATTAGGATGACTGACTCAGGAGAAAGCCACATACAATTGATCGTGACTAAAGACCGAATTTTTAGTAATAACCCAACGTGAGTTAGCGTTTGGCATTGGCTTTTTGTTTATAGTCATGGCATATGCCAGCATCAACGGGAATTGTTTACGTTGGAACTTGAAGGGCAATCTCGTATCAGAAGGACTAAGAGACGTTCGGGGGATAAGAACTTTGGTCCCTTCATGTGTCCCATTAACTATTCTTGCTTCGATAATGTGATCTGCCAATCTTGTGATAATGAGCCGCGTTCCGTTACAAAGACCAAGAGAGTGGTCTATGTTCCGCAATAACATAACAGGTGCACCGACCTTTAATGTCAATGAATGATTAGGAAGACCCGACAATCTCAAACTATTTAAGAATTTAGGAGTGTGCACTTCTGATAGGTTTTCACTGCCTGATTCTGCCTTACACAAAGAGTCACAACTTAAATATGTTCGTCCTTCTGCAGTATTCCTATCGCACATGTACTGATTAATTTGATCAACGACATCTAAAGTCGGCGAGAGGATCGCTCGGCCTTCTAGCTGTGACTCATCAAGCATGCCATATCTCGAGCTTGGGAATGTGCTCTCAACTATAGTTGTTATGGGATCGTGTCCACACTTCAACCAAAACCTTGCCTGAATATCGATATCAGATGAACCATTGTTTACAACCCCTGCAATCCCATCTCCGATGTCTGCAATCCATTTTGAAAACCAATCAACTGTATGTACTATCTTCCTCTGAAACTAAGGTCCGTAGTCTCAAGTTCTTGGTCAGCCTTAATACCTTGCAATTTGTCCACAGGAATGAAGAATTAATAGTTGCTCCGACAACTTCTCGTTTTGTTGCTTTCGGAATAACAGGTAGGATCTGTCTAAAATCGCCGCCCAAAACTACTGTCTTTCCACCAAAAGTCTTTTCAGCACTACCCGGTATGGCGAACCTCAATATGTCCCTCATGATTTTGTCCAAAGCCTCAAAACAGTATTTGTGCGTCATCGGTGCTTCATCCCATATTATCAATTTGCTCCTTATTATAAGCTCAGCAAGGTCACTACCTTGCGATATATTGCACGTGGAATTTCGTTCAAAGAAAGTGGTATAGCAAATCTGGAATGCGCCGTTCTGCCTCCCGGCAACAGCAAAGATGCTATTCCACTGGAAGCAACATTTAGAACAATATCACCGCGACTCCTTACCTTAGATGATAACGTTCTCCACACGAACGTCTTGCCTGTTCCTCCGTAACCATACACAAAGAATAATCCACCTCCATTTGAATCAATTTCATTCATCACAGAGTCGTAAACATTCTTTTGTTCATCGGTCAATTGTGTTACCAATGTCTCATGCTCTGTCTTCAAAGATTCCTTGTCATACGCCAACTCTTTGGCTATCAACATGTTTTCACTCAAACCCGTGCTACTTTCGTCTGGAATTGACATTTCTGGAAAGTCTTTCAAGCTTTTTCCCCATGAAGATAGCAAATTCTTCAACGCCATCAGAGCAAACTATTTTTTATCTGAATCCGATAACATCAACTCTTAAAAGGCAAAAAAATAAAAGAAACAAAAACAAATAACAAATTAGTTTATTTATAAATAATGAAAAGCAAATAACAAAGTCAAACATATAGATTGGAGCTCGATATACCTAGATTTTGCAAGACACGTCGACGTTGAACCTGTGCATCCTCGGCAAGAAATTCCCAAACGGCATTCCAAACTGGCTTACTGAGTGAACTTGAAGTGAGAAGCGTAAAAAATAACCTTCGCAAAGCATACGCAGATGCCTAGTAACTCGAATCAATAATGTCATCAATGTACTCCTTGTCATCATCTAATAATCCATATTCATAACACGTATCCCTAAACGAATCATGAATGACTCCTGCAACAGTGCGAATATCTTCATGGCTAAAAGGTCCGCGTACCAAATTTAAAAGACATCAAAGATAGTATAACTCTCCACACCCTGGCGGAACATAGAACAATCGTCCTATGGAGGATCTTAAACCGACTTCATGACAGAAATGAGACATTGTACTACCGAGTAAGTTTGGTTACATATGGTGGTTGTAAATAGTAAGCAATTATCAAATTAATGTCACCCTAAAATTGCTTCATTTTCTTCTTTTTTTTTAGGATTTCTTGTTTTAATATTATTGTACTATTAATATTATTTTATTGTTTTAATTGTTTTAATGTACAATATTTTGGGCGGGAAATGGGATTTCGTTTTTGAGGATTTTGTTTTTATAAGTATTATAACAATGTACTAATCCTAATGTATAACAATGTTATGATGTTATAGGATTTCGTGTTTTAATATTATTGTACTTTTAATATTATTTTATTGTTTTAATTGTTATTAATGTACAATATTTTGGGCGGGAAATAAGATTTCGTTTTGGAGGATTTTGTTTTTATATATATAATATATAGATATAGATTACAACAATGTACTAATCCTAATGTATAACAATGTTTTGATGTTATAGGATTTTGTGTTTTAATATTATTGTACTTTTAATATTATTTTATTGTTTTAAATGTTTTAATGGACAATATTTTGGGCGGGAAATAGGATTTCGTTTTGGAGGATTTTGTTTATATATATATATATATATATATATATAGATTATAACAATGTACTAATCCTAATGTATAGCAATATTTTGATGTTATAGGATTTC
>CM008343.1:25786750-25804347 GCA_002525835.2 Ipomoea batatas
ATTGTTTTAATTGTTATTAATATACAATATTTTGGGCGGGAAATATGATTTCCTTTTGGAGGATTTTGTTTATATATATATATATATATATATATATATATAGATATAGATTTTAACTTTTCACATTATTATGAAATAATTACTACATACTAATTAACTAACTAGTATGCTTTATAAATAATTATGGAATTAATGAGGTCAACATTATACTATTATCTTTTTTCTCTTATTACTATAATATTATACACATACACGTATAATATCATAGTTCCTTTTTAATCTTTTAACTAATTTTTCATATATATATATATAAAGCTAACATGCACTCTGGAGTGCATTTTTTCTTAATCAAACATGCATTCCATGAATTCTGTTTTTCTATCTATGCACACTTTTCAAAGTGCCATATTTTTTTTGTATCCCATAGAAAAAACACACCCAACGTAACCGTGTTAATGATTTTGGAAATACATATGATGTACATTTAGTTTGGGATTTTTAGACATTACAACATATGTTTATAGACATATAGAATAAACATTAGAATAAATCTCACTTTTGGTCCACTAACTATTATACATGAATCACATTTGGTCTTCGACTATTAAAATTCTCTAATTATGTGCATGACTAAGTACTTTGTATCACATTTGGTCATGCCATCCAATTTGTTGGCTAACTATTGTCGAAAGTGCTCTTTTCAGAATAAGTAAATGCATGCAGTACTCCTTCTAGAAGTGCTCATTCCGGAAGAAGCAAATGCATCACTTCTAGCAATAGTTGGCTAGGAAATTGGACGACAAGACCAAATGTGATACAAATTACATAGTAATGCACCTAATTATAAAATTTTAGTAGTCAAGGACGAAATGTGATTCTTGTATAATAGTCAAGGGACCAAAAGTGAAATTTTCTCTAAATATTATGAACATAGTACAAGATGAATGTTATTAAACATAATGCGTTTGTATTAATATTTATATACATTAAACTTTGTTTTATGAACATTATGTACCTACTATAGAGTGAAATAAAATACATATGATGTCCATTTAGCTTAGTGTTCATAAACATTAATGTTTATGTTTATGGACATATAGAACAAATATTATGAGTATAGTACACAATAAATATTACTAAACATAATGCATTCATAGTATATTTTCTATGTACATTAAACTTTATTTTTATAAACATATAGAATGAATGTTATGAACCTACTATAGAGTGAATGAAAATGCATATAATGTACATTTAGTTTAGTGTTTATGGGCATTATAGTTTGATTTATGGTCATATAAAACAAATATTATGAACATAGTCTATGATAATGTTATTAAATATGATGTATTAATTAACATTAGATATAAAACGATGTCGTTTTGAAATAGGATCCACCATGGAAGCAACACACATGGCCTGCATTAACTAACAAAATATATTATCTTGAAAACCTTAAACAATACACATAGCCTGCACTTACTTAATAGTTTGTTAAAATATTATATAATATTTTGAGTATCTATTTATTTATTTGCACTACTTAAATTTGATAAATAATATAATTATTAAATATATGTTACTATTCGTGCATCACACAGGTGCCATACTAGTTTGCTAAATACTCAACTTTGCCATACAACTCGTGCAGTCGTGCGACTTAGTGCATTTACATATCTTGGTGGTGCATCCACTCCTAGTGGACCATAGGGTACCTATAGGTGCACCACAGATCACTCGTAAGTGCACTACAACCCAACACTTAGTGCACCATCGAAATTTACATGATGTAGAAAATTATCAAAACGCCTCCGTGTTTTTTCCCATTAGTAGACTATAGACCAACGCTTTGTGATACACCACAATTCACTTCAAAGTGCACCTTAGAACACTCAAATGTGCACTACACCCTAGCACTTAGTCTACTACCGAAATATACATGATGCAGGAAATTACCAAAATACCACCGTATTATTTAACATCTTCATTGACTTTAACTGTTGATCTCAACGAATCCAATGGTTTAGATGAGTTTGCACGACCACATGGAAGAATTGTGCCACGTTTGAACGAATACACACACACATACAGTAGTGATCAAATGAGTCCATCTTGTTATATGAGTCCTTGCGGACAGATCTGTGACATTAAATGCATGAGATCAATGGCTTAGATCTGGCCAACTGTGCACCGCGAACTGTGCAAGTGAAGTGCACAGTTGCGAAGTTACACACTTGGCCAGATCTAAGCCATTGGTCTCAAGTATTCAAAGGCCCAGATGTGTCCACATGGACTCATATAACATGGTGGACTCACGAGAACACTGGAGTCATATATACATATGTATGTATGTATGTATGTATATATGTATACCCTCCATGTTGAGAAATCAAAGGCTAGGATCCTACCATTATTACGCTTTTAAGTTTGCAATAATTATAAAATGTACCATGTTCTTAAAAGTTTTCAATAATATAAAACTGAACTCTTGTTTTTTTTAAAACTAAACCCTCAACCATTGATGAACCCTGATGGACGACTAAGGTCAGTTTTTATATTTTACAAGAGGATCATGTTCTCATTTGAACCTGCACACACACACACACACATGATCACATGAAAACCCCTCCTTCCGTGAGAATTTGCGATCCAACATGAATGTACACAATTGTCTACATAAATACACACAAACTATTCCAGGGAAGATCGTGCGTATTGTGTACTAGAATCTAAAATTGTGTGTATTTATATAGACGTTTGTCTGCATTAATGTACAATTTTGCAGGCTGTCACGGAAAGATAGGTTCTCATTGGAACATCACCCTATATATGTATTGGATCAAATGAGAACAAATCCTTAGGAAAAATCTAAGAACCAATCTCAGACTTACAACTAATAAAAATCAAACAGATCAGATCAAATTTAAACAAAGTACAGTGACACTTTCGTAATTATTACCAACTTTACTGTGTAACGTTTAATATTATACTTTGTACTTCTCATCATGATTTTTAAAAAATGCACATTTAGTTGTTAAAAGGTGCATGATTAAGTATTACAAAGTGCACATTTAGTATTAAAATTTTCACTTTGCAGAATGCGAAAGTGTAGTGCACATAAGGTTTGAATTTTAGAGTTTATAGCTTAAGTTTTTATTTTTATTTGATATAGGGGTTCACATTTTAGTGCTTAAGATTTAAAATTTACGATTTAAGTAGTTTTTTAATTGATGTTTTAAAAGTTATCCAAAAAATAGAAAGCAAAAAGAAATTATATTCTCATTTTCAAAAAAATCATTTAAAATGCAATACTCTACACATCACCATTCAATAATAAATAAAACCACTCTGCCGCACTGATTTGATTTCTTCCACTTTGAGTCAGTGTTTGGAATTTTTGCTAAAAATTGGTGAGAGTTAGCGTGTTGAATGATGCTTTGAAGAACATGTACAATGTTGAAAAGGGGGGAAAGAGACAGGTCATGATTAGACCTTCCTCAAAAGTGATTGTCAAGTTTCTTCTGGTGATGTAGAAGCATGGATACATTAGGAAGTTTGAGTATGTGGATGATCACAGAGCGGGTAAAATTGTTGTTGAGTTTAATGGGAGGTTAAACAAGTGTGGTGTAATTAGTCTTCGTTTCGATGAGAACGGTATGAATTGTATTGAATGAGATAGTTTAAAGATACAGATTTCATGGATATATATAATGAGAGAATCCCAGAAAACTAGAATAGGGGAATCACAAGAAACCTAGAATAGATTCATAATCTGACTCAAATACATAGAGTCCTAATACTCCCCCTTAAGCACATGGTAAGTTAGTAACCTGTAGCTTGTATCTAATAAAAGAAAATCTAGGACCAGGCAGAGCTCGCTTTAATAAATATATCAGCAATTGATCTTTGGTTGAAATAAAGTTGACTTAAATATCTGCTGAAGCAACTCTGTCTCTAACAAAGTGATAATCTATCTCAACATGTTTGGTACGCGCATAAAAAATCGGATTTGCAGACATGTATGTAGCACTAAGATTGTCACACCATTACTTGGGAACATAAATATTGGGGACATTGATCTCACGTAGTAAAGACACAACCCAAATTACTTCAGCACAAACATATGCTAGTGCTTTGTACTCAGCCTCAGTAGAAGATCTAGCAACAGTTCTTTGTTTCTTACAGACCCAAGACACAAGATTAGCCTCAAGAAGCACAGCATAACCACTAGTTGACTTTTGTTCTTCAGGACAGCCAGTCCAATTAGAATTAAAAAAAAAACATGCAAATCTCATATTGACTTTCTTATTCGCAAACCATAAGTGATAGTTCCTTTAACATACCTCAATACTCGTTTCAGTTGTTCCCAATGTGAAACTGTAGGAGCATGCATATGTTGACATAGTTGGTTGACTGCAAAGGATAGGTCCGGGCGCGTGACAGTTAAATATTGTAGTGTTCCTACCAAACTCCTATATTGGGTAGGAACCTCATACAAGTCTGCACTAAAAAGAATATATTTCGAAACAGAAATAGGAGTACATAATGCGTTGCATTTTGCCATTCCAACACGTTTCAAAATATCAATTATATATCTCTTTTGTGAAAGTAGTATCCCATCATCACATTTAACTGTCTCAATACCAAGAAAGAAACCATGTTCACCAAGATCCTTAATCTTAAAACCAGTGGACAACTTTGATAATAAATGAGTTACAAGATCTAGCTAGATCACTCCCCATCACAAGTATGTCATCAACATAGACTAAGAGGTACACATAAGCTGAATCTTGTGAGTAACAAAACAGAGACACATCTATTTTGGATGCTTGAAAACTAACAAAAAGTAAAAAAGGAGTGTAGATGATTGAACCAAGCTCTAGGAGCCTGATTTAAGCTATACAATGAACGTTTAAGCAAGCAAACATGGTTAGGATACTGAGCATCAATATAACCAGGGGGTTGCTTCATATACACAGTTTCAGACAGATTGCCATTTAGGAAGGCATTATGAACATCAAGCTGTCTAACAATCCAACTAGAGGATATAGCTAAAGACAATAATATGTAAGACTTTTTCCTAATACAATATATTATTTATTGTAGGTCTTAATAATGTGGTGCAAGTGGACTAGGCCCATTAAGTTCTAGGTTGGATTGGACATCTAGGTTTAGTCAAATCCACCATTATGTCTATATAAGTCTGCATTGATGGGATGCAAGACAGACAATTATATAGCCCCTAAAGTTATGGTACTCGTACTGCTCAGATTATACCAATACACCATTTAGGGTTCTGAGTTAAGTGTGAGACAAAACGACTAACACCCTGCAGATCTACAGTTCTAAGATGCAACACAACAAGGCATCAACTTTGGCTGGAGATCAACACGATTTACGCTTCCGCTACTACGAAGATCGCATAACCGGCTGGATTTTCCGGCGATTTCTATTGGCGGCGAAGCAACCGCGTGCCACTGGCTGCCATAGTGAACGACGGCGAGCTTTGGGTGGCAGCGGTTACAGGAGATGGCAGAGGCGGCATTGGTTTTGGATTGCCAGTGCCTTCGCTACCCTCTTCCCACCTTCAGGTGACAGCGGCTGCGGATCGTGCTTCATCCTTCAGGCAGCATCTTTCATGGAAACCGATGGAGCAGTGTCCAACGGCTATGACGTAACGACGACGAGTTTTACGTGGACGACGGCGGGCTTTAGTTGTTGGCGTCGTGACTTGGAGTCCTGGGTAGTGGGCAGCGTCGGCGGACCAGTGAAGAACGAGTGTTGTTGGGGCGTGGGGCGTTGCGACCTTGTTGCTAGTGGTGGAGAAACAAAGCTACCATAGGATTACCAGCAGCTATAAGGAAAAACATAGGGGCAGTGCGAATTGCAGCATTTTTTGGCACTGCAGGGCCTCTAGCTAATCTGATTAATGAGCATCACCGTGTGGCGCTGCATGAAGTTACTGTCCGGCGGAGGTGCTCCTCTTTCGTGCAGCTTCGTTCATACTCCAGCTTGCCGATGGCCACTTTCTTCTCCAGGAATCCAATGGCCAACTCTCCGTTGCAGTAGATAAACAGCTAAGGAGAGATTATCACACCATTGCGTTGAATCTCCAAAAAAAAAAAAAAAAAAAAAAAGACGCATGGCATTAAGTTAAGTTTGGATCATTAAGGTAATTACCATTATCATTTATATTTATTTACCATATAAAAATTTTGTTTAGTTAATATTATATATATTAATTTTGGTAAATGGTAATTGTTTGGTTTAAATATTGCCATATTAATATTACCTAATTTAATATTGTGTATTATTTGGCAAAATGGTAAATATTTCGTAATTACTTGTTTTGGAATATTAATGTCGTTTAGTATTTTTTTTCATAATTTTGGCATTAAATTCATAATTAAATTATTATTCAATTTTGAGCAAATATAAAGTATTGATTTTGCTATTTGAATTTAAATTTATATTTGGAGTTCATATTAAATTGCCTAAATTATTGCAATTTATTTAGGATATATGTGTTAATAATATATTAATTTGTAAATCTAAGTATGCAATGTATATTTATAATTATTTTGCTACTATAATTATTATACATTCATAAAAGATGCATTAGGATTGGATTTAACATATTATTAACTTATAATAGTATCATTCAATTTTGGATCCTTAGGTCAATTTAGGGCATTATGACCAATTGAGGCGGCTTGTTTGGTTTTCCATTTAATTTGGGCATATTTTAGTTCAATTTCTCACTTGAATTTTTAAAACCTATTTTGAACAAGCTATTAGAGACCTATCTTGGGTCATTAAAGTAGGGATCCACCTTTATTGTGTGATATATATTTTAAATGGTAATTATAGCTATTTTATTTGACTCATAACATGTTTATTATGGTAATAATATTAATTATTATGCATAACATGTTTATTAAGTTTTAACTATTACTGTACTGATTGCCATATTTTGTTAATGGTATTCATTGTTGGTAATAATCTTAAGTTTGGATGTATTTTAATACTAGACCATTTTTCATCCATGATTATAGCTTATTTGGGTCATTAAGAATCATAGGCCTAATTTGAGCAATTAAGTGCTATAATGATTTGTATTGGGTCTATTTATGAGCCATTAAAGATTTAAGAATTATAATTATTATTTTTGGTCATTAAGAATTATGACTATTATTTAAGTTGATATATTAATAGTTTTCAGGGCCTAGCCTAATAATAATATTAATTCTTTTAATAATAGTAAGCAATATAGTTGGTATATTGCCTTCACAATGGTAATTTGATTATTACCTAAAATTTTAGTCTCCGTAAAAGACATTATTGTCTTGGTTAATTATTATGGGGTGATATGAGATTGGCATTAGGAATCCCCTTAATTACAGCCTTGCCTTTTATATAGTTAATTGGCAATACGTGGTTACTGTTATTAAAGTTTAGGGGCTAATCTTGTTTATTGCAGTTCATAATAATTATTATTTCTTGGTAATCTATTATGTTTGGAAAGATTACCTATTTGGTGATTATTGATATGGTAATTAAGTCCTACCATTAAACCATTAAGTATAATTGGACGCTGCATCGAGGTTACTAGCGGTGAAGATGGAGGGAGTTTTAGCACTATGGGAGATGCGATTTGCATCATTAAGGTAAGTCATTAAGTTTATTTATCATTATTTTTGGTGCTAAAGTTATAGTTTACTGCTATAATTTAAAATTGCCACATTTTATTTCTTTAAGGAAAATGGAAATATTAAATAAGGTGTATTACCATACTTTGGTTGTTATTATTAAATGTTAATGGTAATTATAAGGTTACCTATTACCGTTAATAGTTTAATGTTGACATTATTATGGTTTTATTTATAAAACTTGAATTGTTTCCAATTATGTTTGTGGCAATGCTTAAGATATGAATTTTTTTTAGGCAACTAACTATTGCCATTATTGTACATTTATTCCATAATTCATTTAGTTTTTTGAATTATGATTAATGTTATTGCCCATATTTGGTTATGTATATGATTCATACTCTTTAGATTGTTTCATGCATTTGATCACATTAAGTGCATAATATTAGGTTTAATTATGCAATTAGGGTTTGTGAGATTTTGATTTACAAATTACATATTCTTTTGGTTTGATATTGTTAAAATTTGTAAATTAAGTATATTTCTCATCAATTTGATCTTTATGCATTAAAACATTCTCCCATGGGCTTAAAGTTTGAAATTTCAAAGTATATATATCCCCTATGGCATTATTAAAAATGTTGGGTCTCTTTAGTTTGGACTCATATTAGTGTTTGGATATTAATTCTATACTTTGAAAATTCATATTAAAAATTGTTTTAAGTTATGCAATTTGTTTGGAATATATGAGTTTAATGTTTAATTTTATGCATTTTGTCCTAAACATATATTTTGTTTTAAATTATGCAATATTTTTTTTATGCCTTTAGCACTGCATAAATTTAGGATGAAATTATATTAGTTCCTAATTAAGTTGGACTTTTGCATAAACTTTAGTTATGGTAGTGCTTGAATTTAAGCATATTTAGTTCATTGATTTAGTTCACTCATTTAAGCTTTAATCATAGGTGAACCATGCAATTTTGGTGTATACCCTACAAATTTTAGGTTTATACCCCCAAACAGTTATACATTGAGTGCATATGAATCGAGGAGGCATACTAGTTTTATGGCCCTGACTTAAGAACATCTTGTGCCACTAGTCTCCTTAAATATCATATATTTTGATTTTTCCATCACGATCTGGTATAATTTGTTTGTTAAAATTTTAATTATTCCTTGCCAATGTGATTTGATTTCAGTTCATTAAAGAATAGCCATAGCATCTTTAATTTACTGATTTCTCTTAAGTTTGAATCACATAAAGGTTAGGCAATGAATTGATAATTGTCTAGTGATCTTATAATTTTAATTTGGTTGGGGGAGTAGCCACAACATCCTTTAATCAGTTAAAATTATATATTGAGCGGTTTATCTTGATCACATAAAGTTTTAGACATATCATTTGTGATTAATTGTATTTAATATGATGGAATTTAGCCCACAGACAATTTCGTTATATTTGTATAATTAATTAGGATGAAATACTGGACTACGATCATAATTTAGCCCACAAGCAATTATGTATCGGAATGTAGTTTACTTGTTTTATCAATAATATAATGATAGAAATAAATAAATTTATTTATTTTATGGTTATTTGTAAATAATTTACATCTCTATCATAAAGTTTAATTTTATGATGCAAAAGTTAGATCATATTTCTTAATTTACCCACAAGATTAAGAAAAGGAACATGATTTCTTAAGCTTTATCATAATAGTTGTAATGAATCTCGTTGATTTAAACTTTAGCCTACAGGCAAGTCTTATATCACTTGATTCTTCAACTCATTTGATAATTGTTTCATCATAAAATTTCAGTTGGATCTAATTAAGTAAAACTTTAGCCCACAGGCAAGTTTTATGTCTCTAGATTCTTCTGTCTATTTAATAACTGAGATGAAATATTATCATAAGGGTTTTAATTGGATTTAATAGAAATAAAACTTTAGCCGGCAAGTTTTATGTCAATAAATCTCTCAACCCATTAGATAATAATTTTATCACAATATCTTAGAATTTATAAATTTAGTTCAATTATAATTCTAAGTTTTCATGGTTTGCATTGACAAAACATGTATTTAGTTACTTCCCAAAATGTAACCACTTTTATTAATTGTGTCGCGAATCTTGCTCGGTTATTTGGACTAACTGTAATAAGTTACGTGATATATATTATATACCTCTTTTGGTTTCCAAGAAAAAAAATGTACCTTTTCGAGCCAAACTCCAACTCGGTTTTGAAAAGTGTATTTTATTATTTTAGTATATCCAGCTATGGTGGAGAGTTATATCCTAATTAGTTATTACTTTAGTTGGATTGGAACCAAATATTGATTATTTAGTATGCCCAACTAATGGTGGGGAATTATATCTTCATTATTTAGTTGGTCAAATTAATGGTGAGTACGTATATCAGCTGAAGAATATTTTAATCAGTGGGAGTGATCATTTAGAAAAGATCATTAAGATGCTCCACTAAAGATTCCACAAGTATCAATCTTGTATTTGTTCATATAAATTCATAAGTTCAAATTATTGAACATTTGGTTGTACAACATATTTATGAAAATGCTGTAACAATATTAAAGAGTTTATTAGAACAAAACATTTAACTTGTGATACACTGTTATTTAAATAAATTCTTTAGCATTTAATAGAGTCTTTAGATTCTTCAAAATTGATCCTGGGTCATTCTAGTTTGTAAAGCTCAAGACAATTTTGCAAGACATAAAAGTAAGACTCATAATGTTCAGTTCATTTTTAAAGTGGACCTTGAAGTTATTTGGGAAGTTATGGTGTATATTTAAAATTCCACATTTATGGACTTAGAGTTTTGATTTATTGTCTAAGTTGTTGGAATGTTTCTATGACTAAACTATCTTTTCGCTATTTTGATGAGTGGGAGTGACACACGTGTCAACTCCAAGCTCTTGGTCGTTAGAGGTAGTGCTTAAGTTAAGTCATAAACTAGTCATGGAACATAGTTAGCATTATGCTAACATTAAGAGATCTCTACTTAAGGCATAGTTAACATTAAGGATCTTAGAGATCATGAAGTGTAACTCTTTTGTACAATTTGGATGGTTTTCTCTTTTAAGTTGCGCATATATATATTTTGAGAAACATCCCTTAAGGTATCAAGAATAAACATTGGGTTTGTTCATAAAGGGCTTAAGTTGGGGAATAAAAATGCATGTGATGCATAGAAGATATTACTCTGTCGAGCAGAGGACATATCGCTATGATTCGTGTGTTTTGTTCTTTGATGAAAGTTGTGCTAGTACTTGCACCAAGTGGGAGACTGTAAGACTTTTTCCTAATACAATATATTATATATTGTAGGTCTTAATAATGTGGTGCAAGTGGACTAGGCCCATTAAGTTCTAGGTTGGATTGGACATCTAGGTTTAGTCAAATCCACCATTATGCCTATATAAGTCTGCATTGATGGGATGCAAGACAGACAATTATATAGCCCCTAAAGTTATGGTACTCATACTGCTCAGATTATATCAATACACCATCTAGGGTTCTGAGTTAAGTGTGAGACAAAACGACTAACACCCTGCAGATCTACAGTTCCAAGAGGCAACACAACCAGGCTTCAACTTTGGCTGGAGATCAACACGATTTACGCTTCCGCTACTACGAGTTAAGTTTCTCGTATATTCATTCTGTATGATTAGATTGTATTTATGATCTTACATAATAATCTGTTCTGTATGATTAGATTGTATTTATGATCTTACATAATAATCTGACAGTAGTGGGTTTGACTACAGGTCTGAATGTATCAAAGAAGCCTTGACTTGGAACATGATTAAAACCTTTTGCTACTAACTAGGCCTTGTGTCTCTCAATTGTACCATCAGCATTTTGTTTTGTGCGAAAGACCCATTTGCATCCAATGACATTCATATCGGATCTAGAAGAAACAAGACACCATGTCTAATTTCAGTTTCATGGGAAAGAAACAAGTGTAACGAGAGTAATCATCATCAAAAATGACAAAATAGCGATAGCTATTTATAGACAATAAAGGAGCTGGACCCCAAATATCTGTGTATACTAAATCAAGAATATTCAAACTAGACGACTCAACATGTGGTAAAGGAAATGTTGCAGATTTTCCCATTTGACACATTACACAAACTAGAATTATCATGAATATTATTTCTAGGCCCACTAACCGAACATGACTGAAGAACGCGATTAAGGACACGATGATGAGGATGACCTAGTCGGTTATGCCAAATAGGCGTAGAAGCACGAGCTGACAGAAACGTAGAAGGAGATGAAACTGGAACAGGAAGAGTATAGAGCCCACCAAAGCTATTGCTCTGCAGAAGGATTTCCTAGGTGGTGATAGCTTTTACAACAAAAAAAAGGAAGGGTGAAACTCAAAAAACACTTTATTATCTAATGCAAACTTTTGAACAGACAATAAAGATGTTGACAAAACAGGGACATGGAGAATATTAGATAACTTAAGAGACCTAGATGGGGTATTAAAAGTAGCATGACCAACAAGACTAATAGACAGACCCATACCATCACCGACACGTAAAGTGTCATTACCAGTGTACTTCTCCGAGGTAGAAAGGGCAGCTATATCTCGAGTTGCATGATGTGTAGCTCCAGTGTCTAGTAACAAATTCTTAGAATTTGCTGAGGCACCCAACTATTCTGAAACATCAAATTAGCCTGAGGATCCGAAGTCCCTGCACGACGCCAAACATATAATTGGCTACCATGTGTCCGATACTAGAACATTTGAAACACCGTTTTTCAAAACGTAGAACACAATTGGTTGCCACGTGACTGAAGCCATTACAAAGTTGACACTGAACATCAAAGCGACTAAAACAATCGGATGCTATATGACCAAAACTATAACAAAACAATTGTACTTTTTTCTTAGAACTAAATAATTGCCTTGCTTTGAACTAAATCATTTAAAGAATGGTTGCCATAAAGGAATGAAAGTGGCATGGAACCAAGAGCATAATTGCATTGTATTTTGTGTGGATGGATCAAGAACGCAACATGCCGAATTTCATCAAGGAATTCTGTATTTCAGAGAATTTGTGTAATCGATCCGACAACAATTATTATAAATAATAATTATCATGAACCCTAGCTAACTGATACCAAATGAGAACGATATGAATTGTATTGAATGAGATAGTTTAAAGATACAGATTGCATGTGTATATATATATATATAATGAGAGAATCTCAGGAAAACTAAAGTAGGGACTCACAGGAAACTTAGAATAGAGAGTCATAATCTGACTCAAATACATAGAGTCCTAATAGTTTCGACATTGGAGAGTCAAGGACATCGAAGGATGGACTGCATGGTTGCTTCCATCAAGACAGTTGCTGACTACATCTGCCAGCATCCTGGACCACGAGGAAGCCAGGAGAAAGAATGCTGGAGAAAAAGTTCTTGGTTTCTTTTACTAAGTTTCTTGTTGACGAGAATGACACGTATCACTTTTTGTCATGTATTTTTGCTTTATACCTTCAGCATGGAGATCTATATGTTTGATTTTAACTTTGTTTTCCCTACGATTTTAGTAGAGCTTGTTGCCTTTATTTCATTTTGGAACAATGTTATTCACTAATACATTTAGTGGAATGTAGTGACCATTTCTATGCTAAAAATAATAAATAAAATCAAATTTGCAAACAAATAATTAAAGAAATTATATCCTTTAAAATTATAAGATGATGAAACTTAAAAAGAGTCACACTTCTTATCCATTCATTCTTTTCATTAAAATGATTTTATTTTTCCAACCAGCACTTGTTATACATATGGAGTTAAATTATACAATAAAAAATTAATGAGTATTATAAATATAAAAAATCATAATAATATTAACAATAATGAGAATGAGAATCATTATAAACCCGAATATTAACATGTGTGCAACCAGAACCGAAGCAATTAATTAAGTATTTACCCATCCATGTTATGAGGTTCCTTATAGCTTAAGGAGTTAGCCTATCAGATTTTAATTTTGCATCTTAAATAACGTAACACGAATGAATGTGCTCATGATGATGTCGTCTTGGTCAAGGTTGACACCCATAATTTAAAGTTTAGAATTCAACTTTCATCATAAAAAATATATCACATAATTTAATGTATTTATTTATTTATTGAGTACAGTATGTAATGATAGTGCACTTACTTTAAAGAAGTTTAATATATATTATATTCTTTACTCCCAAAAGGTTAAATTTTTAATTTCAATAGTCTCTCACGCTCTGATCTGACAAAGTATGTCTTGATCTGATAAAATATTTGGAAGGATGTAAATCATGATAACTCAAGTTTAATATATATTCTTAGTCGCTTCATATTTGTGACGGTCAGGGCCGGATTTTAGGGCGTGCAATAGTTAGTATATGTATTTATAATTATATTGGCTCAAAATTAAGTTTTCATGACTAGTCTAAATTCTACTACGTATTATTCAAAAAGAAATTATACTCTGTAACGCGAATCACTTTTCTTCAATTCGTAGTTTATTTATACTTTAATAGGGCCTCACTTATTTACCAGCACAGGGCCACACAAATCAAAAAACCGGCCCTGGTGACGGTTTATGACTACTATATCTACGGGTGTTATTTAGAAGTAAACGAATTTGCAAAATGTCTTAACAGGTAGTCAAAATGAATTTTATAATTTCAAATTAACCGAACCATGTACTTTTGGGTTTAATTTATTTATTGGTATTTGATAATGTGTCACATGCAATTGAGTTATTGTGATAGTATATAGGACATCGTCATGCAATGAGATTATGATGCGGGAAGTTGTGGATTTGTTTCGTTGTGTTTGTATATACGATTAAGATCTTAGTTGTAATATGAACTTTTGATGTTGCAAGCAGCTATTGATATTTGGCAGTAGTAGTTTATCCTTCCATATGTTTCATGTGCTGTGAGATGTGTATCGTCATGTGAAAGTATTCAGTAAAATATTAATATTTATTATATTTATAGAAGGTTAATGAGTAGTACATTTTGTTCTAGTTTCATAACTTGTTTACTTGATAGTAACAAGAATAACTTTGTAGGTAGTCCGAATACTAATGATGCAATATGTCCAGTTTCATCAACAGTTCTTACATTTATTTTGCACATGTTTATTTTGAAGTTCATATTTTTAGAATTAGTATGAATGAGTGTAAGACTTTATTTTGTGTGTGCATGTGTGTGTGTGTGTGTGTGTTTTTTTTATTTTTTATTTAATACTAATCTTGGAGTACTACTACTGCCTTTTCATCACAATGCATTTAATTAAATAGTTTGTCACTTTGTGCATAAATATTTTTAAACAGTGGCTACATCCTATATACCAATTTTTTTCTCAAGATTGATGCTGATTTTGTCGTTAATCCAAGCAAGTTGATTGTAAAAAATGAAATGAGTTGTAAATTTATATTAATTCTAATATATTTAAATAATGCACAATAAGTAGTTTACATACAAGATTAATGAATGTTGTAATAGTAGCTATTTTTAAAATTTCTTCATTTTCTAAATTTGAAAGATTGATTCCAGCAATATTGTAGTCTCAGCATCTTTTCAATACATCAAGTGTTTCACAATGTTTAATTGCCCTACATTAACATTTTTAATAATGAGATTTAAATCAATTTATTGGTTATTTGAATGTCCAATTCTTTGTCAACAAATCTTCTCTAAGCAGTTAATATGATTGGTTTCAAACTGTTTTTTTTCCATGTTATTAACATAATACTTGGTTAATAAATATATAATATTATTTTGTATTATAACTTTAATATTTAATTACAAGATAGTGTAAAAACAAAACGACGAACAATGTAGTGAATATAATTAATTAATAAATTTGAAGGTAATAAATCTTTGCTGTAGAAAATATATAGACAATATAACTAATAAATTATATCTCTTTTTAAATTTTTTGATAATGATTATTTTTTTAATAAAGGCATTTTAGACATCGAATTATAAAGTGGGATACTTACTTTTGAATAATATATTCTAACATATTCGTAGTATATGTTCAATAATTATGCCAACTTTGATTGGAATTAGGTTTGGACCTTTGACCTTTCTTATAGAAATTAATGGGTCAGCTAAAAGTTAACGGAATATTAACGGAGAAGAGAATATTTAACAGAAAATTTAACGGGATAATAATATAATTAAGGATAAATTAGAAAATCTCAAGGAAAAATATAAATCTAAAAAATTTGAACTGTCTATTTTGATTTAGTAATTTGACAGTCATTTTTTCTACTTATTTTCTAACTTATTTTTTGGCTCTTATTAATATGGTAGATATAGGAAAGAAAAAAGTATTTTTTTTAAAAAATATTCATTATTATTTATAATGTTGTAGTGAGTATTTGTTATATATTTTGTTTAAATATTTTTAACCTAAAGAATCAAAGTCCCATCATTAAGGGAAAAAAATAAAAGAGGAATAATATTCGATAATTTACGAAGAACGAGAGTAATTTGTGTTGCAAAGAAATTAATGCAGCAGTTTTAGATTAGTCTTAGTAAGGATATCGAATGCCACACTAAAAAACTACAAATTTTGGCGAGTTCTTGTTATAAGCGTAGAACGATAATTGGTCATGGCGTATGTGAACCACAAAAGAATGAAGATTGATACTCGGGTGGTGTCAACGACTTTTGAACTAGAGTATGCCTTCGTTATTTTTGACCAAATTACTATTGACAGTAAAGAAGCTTGGAGTGCTCCTGTCAACTTCAGCTTCAAATTTTAATTTGTGAAACAGTCTGCGATTCAAGTTTTCGATAACATTGTTAGGAAATTTGTTTCTATGTCTGACTGTAAGGAATGTTTGTCCATTCCATTAATCTTTCTTGTAAACGTTTCTGCTTATTAAACAAATCTTCAAGAAATTAACAGACAAACTGATAAAGTGAAGGTGAATGATCAATTCAGAAGGATGGAAGCCAAAGTGAAAGTTACCAGTGTTAGGAACATTATGTAATAGGTTTTGATGATACCAAATGTAAATCAGAATCCCCTAAGTCTCGAAAGATAGGAATCTATGTAAGTTCGACAAGTAAACTAAGAGCGAAAATATAACCGGGTAACTTTGAGCTCAACTCGGAAAATATTTAAGCTTAAGGTAAACTTGATTGAACATTTTAGATGTTTTCGTGTTGTAAGTTCCTAGTCAGATCAAAAGAAGGCACGAGACTACACTGGAGGAATAAGGGTCTGCAGTCTCGAGACATAAGCAGAGTTCGAAAGATAGAGTTTCTCGAGACATCAATCTAGTTCGAGACATGGATTCGAGACATCGGTCAGGCGAGACACCAAACTAAGTCTCGATACACTGACACTTCTCCATAGAGCTGAACGGAAGTAAAGGAAGATTAGATTATTTTAATCTAAGTTTGGAGAAGAAGAATATCATGGAGATAAAGGAAGGTGCCTACAGAACGTCATGGAGATGGAGGGAGTTTTAGCACTATGGGAGATGCGATTTGCATCATTAAGGTAAGTCATTAAGTTTATTTATCATTATTTTTGGTGCTAAAGTTATAGTTTACTGCTATAATTTAAAATTGCCACATTTTATTTCTTTAAGGAAAATGGAAATATTAAATAAGGTGTATTACCATACTTTGGTTGTTATTATTAAATGTTAAAGGTAATTATAAGGTTACCTATTACCGTTAATAGTTTAATGTTGACATTATTATGGTTTTATTTATAAAACTTGAATTGTTTCCAATTATGTTTGTGGCAATGCTTAAGATATGAATTTTTTTTAGGCAACTAACTATTGCCATTATTGTACATTTATTCCATAATTCATTTAGTTTTTTGAATTATGATTAATGTTATTGCCCATATTTGGTTATGTATATGATTCATACTCTTTAGATT
>CM008343.1:25804875-25824736 GCA_002525835.2 Ipomoea batatas
CAAATTAAAAGGGGATAATATTTTCCGCTGCGCATAAAACTTTGTCTTCATCCCGTGAGGTATCGGACCTAAACATCCTAAGTCCAATACACACGAGAGGTCGAAAAGATTTGCAAAATCTTATACAAGTCTATTCACCCCCCCCTCTAGACTTGTACCTCATCCCCTTGGGACCAACAACCAGCTGCTTAAACAAAACTCCAAAGCCTTAAAGGCATTTCTGTACTTTCCTTAGTTTTGTTAGTTATAACCGTCTCCTAGCTGCTGTACTTAAGCTGAACTACCTTTCCCTCCAAAGATATTCAATACAATCAGATTCCATTTTTCAGTTTACAGTTCACAGTGTCTTAGCTCATTGACATGCACTAAGTTTTCATCATGGTATCAGAGCTTCATCGAAGCTATGCCGCAGCGGTGATGGCGGAAAACGATGAAGGTGTTTCAATTGAAGGACAGGGAGGAGGTGCTTCAAACTCGAATCAAAATCCAGCTCAACGCGCCGATGAGTTCAACGATCCGCTGTATTTGCACATTACGGAGAATCCAAATCTTATTTTGGTTTCTCCGCCTCTTTCCGAAATCAATTACAATTCCTGGAGTAGAGCGATGAAGATAACGCTCGGAGTAAAGAACAAATTCGGTTTCGCGGATGGAAGTATTGCGAGGCCAGATGAGTCCGATCCTAAGTACGCAGTGTGGAGAAGATGTAACGATATTGTGTGCTCGTGGATCTTCAAATCTCTTAGCCCTACCATTGCAGAAGGAGTTCTCTATTTTGACATAGCAGCAGATATATGGAACGTGCTCAGAAAGAGATACTCACAAGTAGATCCTCATCGGATTGCTGAACTGCAGAATGAGATATACAGATGTTCACAAGGTAATCTATCCATTAACGAATTTTTTACTAAGATCAATGCGTTATGGATGCAATTGAATGCTATGAGGCCAATTCCTGCTTGTGAATGTGTGCCTAAGTGCTCCTGCACTCTAGTAAGTAAGATCCAGAAAGAAAAAGAGGAGGATCAAATCATTAGGTTCTTGGAAGGCTTGAATGAGGAATATGAAAACATTAAGTCAGGGATCCTTGTTATGGAACCTATTCCTGCCATGGAAAGGGTGCTGAATATGACTTTGAAAATGGAGAGGAAACTCAAGAATTCAATTAATGTCAGAGGCAGTGATCTTGTTCAGGCTAATGCTGTGCAGAATTACACAGATGAGCAGTCTGTGGTGACAGCTTTCAATTCATATAACAAGAAGAAGTTTAATGTTGGCTCAGGAAAGAATGTTCCTAAGTGTACATACTGTGGGATGCAAGGACACACTATTGAGAAAAGCTACAAGAAACATGGCTACCCTCCTGGCTGGGTAGCTGGTTATAAATCCAGAGGAAGGCAGAACCAAGAGGTTCAGCAGAATTCTAATACCTATGCCTCTGTTAATCACATTGGAGTTGTAGGATTATCCACTGAACAGCTTCACAAACTTATGACACTATTGCAAGGTCAAGGAAATCAGGCATCCTCCAGTGCAGTTGTGGCAGTCACCAATACTGGGCTTAAACCTGACTTCAGACTTCCTATGGAGGGTGATCACAGTGAAGGCAGGTTCATCTCTAAACCTTCTGTTAATGCTACCCTAAATCTTTCAAATATTTGGATTCTAGACTCAGGAGCAACTGATCACATTGTGTGTTCACTAGAGTATTTTGATATCTATACTGAAGTTCATGGAATAATGGTAAAACTGCCCAATGGGGATAAAGTGGAAGTTACTCACATAGGTCAGGTCAAAATACACATGGATATAATCTTGCAGAATGTGTTGCTCATCCCATCTTTCTCCTTTAATATCATCTCTGCTAGTAAATTGTTAAAGCAGTCCAATTGTGAAATTCTTGTGAAGGCTGATTCTTGTACCCTTCAGGGGCACTTTGGGATAATGGATGGTTTTGCTAATGAGAAAGATGGGTTGTACCTGATCACCAAGCCTCCTATCAAGAAGAGAATCTGTTTTCCTAATTCTAGTTCAAATTCTGTTTGCAGTGTTTCTTTTACAGAACTGTGGCATAATAGATTAGGGCATTTCCCTGTAAATAAGATGAGATTGTTGAAAGGAATAAAACTTGGTTTGCCTCAGAAATACAATTCTGATTTTGTGTGTGATACTTGTCATTTTGCTAAACAAAGGAGATCTAATTTTCCTACTAGCACAACTACAACAGAGAAAAGTTTTGATCTAATCCATATGGATGTTTGGGCCCCTTTTCAGTAGCTTCTATAAAAGGGGAGCATTATTTTTTGACAATTGTTGATGAGCACAGCAAGTTCACATGGTTGCATCTAATGAAACACAAGTCAGAAGTAAAAACTATATTTCAGAATTTCTATAGCTATGTGAGGACTCAGTTCACAACCAAAATCAAAGTGGTTAGGACTGACAATGGAGGAGAATTCATGCTGAGTGGTTTTTTCAATGACAAAGGGATTATACACCAAAGAAGTTGTGCCTATACACCCCAACAGAATGGGGTGGCTGAGAGAAAACACCAACATATCTTGAATACTGCCAGGGCTTTGAAATTCCAATCTGGAGTGACAGATGAGTTTTGGGGCCATTGTGTCCTCCATGCCTCTTTCTTAATCAACAGGCTGTCTACTGAGGTTCTTCATGGTAGCAGCCCTTACAAAATTATGTTTGGCAGAGATGTTGACTACAATCAGCTAAGATCATTTGGCTGTTTGGCTTTTGCTGGAACTATTGGACAAGGCAGGAATAAGATGCAGTCAAGAGCCAGAAAATGTATATTTCTAGGCTTCCCAGCTGCTGTGAAAGGTTATATCATGTATGACTTGAATGACAAAACTATATTTGTGTCAAGAGATGTTCATTTTTATGAGCAAACTTTTCCACTTAATGTCAGAAAGGGAGTCCCAGGGCTCAAAAACAGCAATGACAAATCAGAAATTTTTAATCCTCATCTTCCCTTAATTCCTACTGACACAATTACTGATGAATGTGATGATGCAGTTGTTAGCAGATGGGAGCCTAACAGACAGCAGACCAGCCCTGGTAATCAAAATCAAACTCATTCTAATGATGAGGCAGACATAAGTGATGATTACATGGATCATCCATCAGATCCTTTTGATGAACAGCCAAACCACATTCCAGATGCTCACATTGAGCAGATTCCCTCTGAGGGTAATTCATCAGAAGCTCACATTGGGCAGCCCCAACTTGAGAGCCACTCACCAGTTGATCAGACAAACTTGCCACAACCTAGGAGATCAACAAGAGTAAGGGTAATGCCTAACAAATTGCAGGACTATCTTTGTCACTCCACCATAATGAAATCTGGTGATAACAGAACCTCACCACACTCCATCAATAAAGTCATTTCCTATGATCAATTGCCTCCCAATCATAGGATTTGTGCAGCCTCCATTGTTTCTGTGCCTGAGCCCCAATCATACAAAGAAGCTGTTAAGTGTGAGGAATGGAGACAGGCCATGGAGACTGAAATAGAAGCTCTCAAACACAACAATACATGGTTGTTGACAGAATTACCTGCTGGAAAAAGTCCCATTGGCTGCAAATGGGTTTATAAGGTCAAACATAGGGCTGATGGTTCAATTGAAAGGTATAAGGCCAGATTGGTTGCAAAGGGGTACACACAACAATTGGGTGTGGATTACATTGAGACCTTCTCTCCTGTGGCAAGAATGACAACTATTAAGACTTTCTTGGCAGTAGCTATTGCAAAAGGTTGGGATGTTCAGCAACTAGACATCAATAATGCCTTCCTACATGGAGATCTAGATGAAGAGGTATACATGGTATTACCACCTGGTTTTCAGACAGAGAAACCAAACCAGGTTTGCAAACTGATGAGGTCCTTGTATGGGCTAAAGTAGGCTAGCAGGCAGTGGAATGCTAAGTTAACTAAAGCCCTACAAGACAATGGTTTTAAACAGTCAATGGCAGACCCTTCCTTGTTCACAAAACAGTCTGGGAAATCTTTTCTTGCTCTCTTGGTATATGTTGATGACATCCTTGTTGCAGGCACAGATTCCAGTCAGATCAGGGATCTAAAACAGTTGCTAGACGGATCCTTCAAGATCAAAGATCTTGGTGCTTTGAATTACTTCTTAGGAATTGAAGCATTCAGAAGTCCCAAGGGTCTTAACATTTGCCAAAGAAAATATGCTTTGGAGATCTTGCAAGATTATGGATTCTTGGAGGCCAAGCCCTCAAGAACACCATCTGTGCCAGGGCAGAAACTGAACAACCTAGAAGGTACTCTCCTTGCACAGCCTGAAACTTTCAGAAGGTTAGTTGGTAAACTCCTCTATCTCACCAATACCAGACCTGACATAGCTCATGCAGTTCAACAATTGAGCCAATTTGTGGATAAACCAAGGGATAGTCATCTAGTTGCAGCACACAGAGTGCTGAGATACATAAAAGGATCACCTGGGAAAGGTCTTTTCTATCCAGCAAATCCTAATTTCAAGCTACAAGGTTTTTCTGACTCTGATTGGGCAAATTGTGTAGAGAGCAGAAAATCTATTACTGGATACTGCATCTATCTTGGAGAGTCCTTGATTTCCTGGAAAACAAAGAAACAAGCTACTGTGTCTAGATCATCTTCTGAAGCTGAATATAGGGCATTGGCATCAACTACTTGTGAGATTCAATGGCTCAAATACCTGTTGGCAGATCTCAATTCAGAAATACACAGTCCAATTGCTCTATTTTGTGACAATAAATCTGCAGTGGCAATAGCAGAAAATCATGTATTCCATGAACGCACGAAACACATAGAAATTGACTGCCATGTAGTCAGACAAAAGGTGCAAGAAGGTGTGATCAAACTTCTAAGCATAAGCTCAAACAATCAGGTAGCAGATGGATTCACCAAAGCCTTGACTAAACCTTTGTTTGATGCCTTCCATGCTAAGCTGGGCCTTCAAGATATTCATGCTCCAGCTTACGGGGGGATGATAAAGTGAAGGTGAATGATCAATTCAGAAGGATGGAAGCCAAAGTAGTGAAAGTTACCAGCTGCTTAAACAAAACTCCAAAGCCTTAAGGGCATTTCTGTACTTTCCTTAGTTTTGTTAGTTATAACCGTCTCCTAGCTGCTGTACTTAAGCTGAACTACCTTTCCCTCCAAAGATATTCAATACAATCAGATTCCATTTTTCCAGTTTACAGTTCACAGTGTCTTAGCTCATTGACATGCACTAAGTTTTCATCACAAACAATTCAATTAATTTTTTTTTTTCCTGAAAAATCTGAAATGAGCATATATGCAGTTATTGCAGATGAAAAGAGGTAGATCTTTGTACAACCACTTGAGCACCCGTCTTCATCCTCTTACATGACATATTTTTGGATAATCCGAAGGAGGAGGAATCACGAGTTGAAGCGGATCTCTTCTTGCTTTTGATTCTAACTGGCTCCGGTTCACCTGAGTTGATTCTATGCGGGAAATTCAACAAGGCACGTGCCCCTCGCATGCGGAACGCCGCCCTGTCGTAAGCCAGCGCAGCATCCTCCGCCGTCTTGTATGTCCCCAGCCACATGCGGGCCCCATTCTTGGATGGGTCCCTTATCTCCGCCGCGAACTTGCCCCACGGCCGGCTCCTCACCCCCCTGTAATTCTTCTTAAATGCCTGTGCCGGAGCTGCATCCGCCACTTTTGGAGGAGGCACTGCCGTGAAATCCAAAATCACCGGAAACTTATGGGAACCCATCTCTGGCACGGCAGACGATGACAACCACCCGGAGCCTCCGCTGAAGTTGGAATCCCCCCAACTCTCACACAAGCCAGGTGACGGGTTTCTCCCGGAGCTGCCGCTACGGCACAAAACCGGAGCATCAATGTCGTCCAGCAAGTACCGTCGAATAGTTTCAAGGAGATAAAAATCAGACATAACTTCAGCATTTCCGAACACCATTTTCAATAACTTAACTTTTCTGTTTTCCGATTTCTTGCAAGAAGAATTGGAAGAAGAAAACAGAGACCGTTGAGCTGAACAGCTGAACAGCCGAACAGGGCGAATGAGGTATTTATACATACTGTTCCAGGTTTGTGATTAGGTCTTTTATGATTGATAAAATAAAAAATTCTGGGCATTCAAAAAAGTATGGTGAGGCGTTTGGAGGTTCCATGTTGTTTCCATCTGAAGAGAATAGGGTTTTTGCAAACGTGGGAAATGGGAAAACCGAAAACCAATCTGTGTTTTTATATTGACGGCTTCTAAATCTATCCCCGATCTATCCATGGAGTGGGTTTGTCGTTTAGAGCCACGTACAATGGCGTCTAACATATATAATTTACATCACTGCAAACCAAAATGCTGCCACATGATAATAAACATAAACTAAGTTTTTTTTGAAATAAAACATAAACTAAGTTAGTTTCAATTAAATTAAGATTTCTTGGTTCTGCAGATATTTAGTAAAAATACGAATGCTAGTTGCGCTGTTATGCATCAATTATATTATTATACATAGACCTCGCTCAAACCCTCCACGTCGGCGTGCATGCAAATATGTGAGGCCGTGCTTGATTATATTCCAAAATTTGATCTAGCAAATGGTGGTACTAATTGGCGCAAGCTAAAGCCCTCCCACTAACCAACCAGTGCGTGTGAGGCAGGGTACAATACATGCAATATCAATCCACCAAAAATTTCACAAACTCAATGTTATTAGATGAACACCTTTTCTGTTACGGCACGTTAGTTCATGAAATTAATTTGGAGGGAATAGGAATACTATTTTAAAGGGAAATAGGTAAGAAACAGAACATCAATAATTGTATTCTATTGTTTGGTTGGTTAAAAGAATAGAAATGGAATAGCGTTTAAAGATATAAATATCCTTATTCAAAATAATAATAATAATAATAATAATAATAATAATAATAATAATAATTATTATTATTATTATTATTATTATTATTATTATTATTATGATATATTGAATCTATTCAAATGTGGTCGCGCCTTCCCATGCGGTCCGCACTACTCAATGTTAGAAAATAAACCACTCAATGTTAAAAAACGCACCACAATGAAAATACACAAAAACACCATAAAACACACAACACAGCCAAAATAATGCACCATATATAACTCCCCTGCCCCTAATGGTGCATTTGCTAACAATGTGTGGTGTATATTCACATACCTAGTGGTGTGTTTTTTGGTGATCGTGCTCCTACGAGGAACTAATGAGGACATCCAACCGCTATACTGAGGCAGAGGAGGTTGATAGAAAGAAGAAGGATGAGGAAGAAGGAAGGAGGGGTGGACGACCTGATAAAGTTGGTCAGACCAACCAGGCACCACGCCCAAATCAGTCATCCACAACGAAGGGGGGAGATCATGAGCTGCCTCATCTCGTCCCACCACGACACTTGACACCGCTTACTCATCCGGTTAGCGTGATTTTAAGTCAAGCTGAGGAAATGAGGATCGTGCAATTTCCCTCAGAATGCATGTTTCCCCGAACGAGGACCAAACCGAATACTGTCGGTTCCACCGACAGGTTGGCCATGATACTAATGAGTGTCATGTTTTAAATAGAGAAACTAGTGCACAATGGATATTTTACTCAATTTGTTAAGTATCCAGGACATCAACCGTATCAACAGCAAGGCCAACCCGAAAAGGTATGGCGAAAGGAAGAGGATCCTGAGCCGTCCACCTTCAACACCAAGAAGAGAAGGCACGATCAGGGCATGAAAGAAAGAGACAATGAGTTAGAGGAGCAGCCTGCGCAATGTAAAAAACATGTTATTCGTTAAAAGATTCGTCCAAACAGAAATGTAACTGGAGGATATGGTTCGTCCCGATCAAATTCTTAAAAAAAAAAAAAAGAAGAAAATATTTTATTCCCATGTAAAATTAGCCGTAAAGCATACAATTGGTTTCATGTGGTATGTCAGCCCTTTTATTTTAAACAACGAGGTGGAGTATTCTTGGTAGATGTAGACTTTGCCCAAGGAGAGGTTGGAGTTGGACTTTCAGATGATAGAGGGTGCTCTCCATCGTCGAAAGGAATCACAGCCAGAGAGGCATGATGGACAATTTTAATATAGTCCTCACAAGTGTACGAATCACTGTAGTAGTAGTGTGTTGAATGCAAGGGTCGAATCCACAGAGAATTGATACAAGGCAACTTAAAGTTCAGACTCAAAAGAGTGGAATGAGAGAATTCAAAATAAAATAATCAAAACAAAGGACATTAAGACAGTAGATGACCAAAGATGAAAGGACTAGGAACATGAATCAATTACACTACGAATCTTGCACCTATGTTCAACCTTACCAATTAAAATAAGGGTTCGTTCTTTTCTTAATATGATAACCTCGTATGGCGTCCAAAGTAAATCACGTGCTTTAACTATTGAATTAATTCCAGCAATGGTCCTCCGATTATGTTGATTTTCCAAAATTAGTCCCCGACTTTTAATTTGGAAAATTTAAGTCTCTTGACTTTCAAATTATTTCCAATGTTGGTCCTTTCGTCAAATTTTGGTTAAGTTGAGGTCAATGAATGGGTAAAATTGTCCGTTCACCTGTTTAGTGTATTATTACTCGTATTTCTCTTGTCCTATACGCTGTATATATAAATATAATCTCAGTCGAAGCCATATAATCTCAGTCGAAGAGACTTTGACTGAGATTATATTTCATATATATAGCTTATAGGACAAGAGAAATACGAGTAATAATACACTATACAGGTGAACGAACAATTTTACCCCTTCATTTGACCTCAACCTAACCAAAATTTGACGAAAGGACCAACGACATTGGAAAGAACTTGAAAGTCAAGGGACCTAAATTGTCCAAATTAAAAGTCGGGGACTAATTTTGGAAAATCAACATAGTCGAAGGACCATTGCTGGAATTAACTCTTTAACTATTCTTGTACTTAAGAGACTTATTTAAATAGTTAAAACCCTCTTAGCCTAAAAGAACTACGGAATACCCGGTTTAGAACCAAATAGACAATCTGATAAGACAACCAAATTATCTATTCGTTTATCCTCAGGAGCATGGAATTAATATGCATGATTTGTACTCTAAAAATTCCCTCATTCAATTAATCAATTATGCTAAAGTTGACCAGCCAATAACACAATCAATTAATAAAATAATAACAAAAGATAAAACTTAATTCGATTGACAAATTAAACCTAAATCAATACAAAGATTTCATGGCAATTTCTCAAATTCCTAGAATATGTAAATAGTAATGCATCATCATGTAAATAGCAGATTAGCAGTAATCAGTTCACAAAGCAATCCTTCAAAAGATTATCAAAAAATACATTACAATAATAAAGACTAAAGGAAAGGAGTTGTGTCGTGATATATTGATGTTGCCGATTGAAAATTGCACAGTATTTGATCACCGCCTAGGTGGAATTGCTGCCGCCGACGTCCGCCGCAATCCACACACCACCGCTGGAAACCAGGTTCAGAGACGGCTCTTTTCGGTCTAGAGATGATGCAAAATTCGTCCGTATTTATACCGCATATCCCAACCGTAAATCTTAGCTTCTTCACTAAAATTGCTCCAAAACTTCCGTTCAACGCTTCAATCGGATCATTCTAAGACTAGATTTGTTGAAGATCCACTGCTGCCGTCCGATTCTTTGGTTCGCGTTGACTGACCAGTTGCGTCTCTCTTTTTCTCAATACTAATAATAATAATAATAATCTTATTAATTTTTTTTTTTTGCAATACAATATGGAGGGGGAAACCCCAGGCTGATGTCTCATAAACAAAGCAGCCTACACCGTCTCAAGAATGAGACGATCGCAAACAACCCCTAGTTGATCATTATACACAAAGTTAATGCATCCGGGAGGGGGTGAACCAAAAAGGGTCATGATCTCTCTAGTATTGCACCCATGCTTTGCTAAATAATCCACAACAGTGTTTTGTTCACGGAATATATGCACCAGAGAAGAATTACCACTTTTCTGGATGAGATCTCTGCATTTAATCCCCAACTGCCCCATGTTGTTCCCTCCCCGAATAATCTTATTAATTTAGGTTAAGAAATTATTGTACTAACAAATTTTAATAACAAAAACAACCCAAAAAATTAACAATATTATTAAAAACTACTTATATCAATAATAAATAAAAATTAATCAGTTATTGCAAATCAACTATAAAATGATTATTAAAATAACAATAAAAATAAAAATAATGTTTATCAAGGCACCTATATCTCTCTATCTAGGTTCATAGGGCACAATGGCTCCCTTCTCCCCGTTAGAAACAACTTCTTATTTTGGTTCATACGGCACAATGATCCTTTGCTCTCTGTTAGAAACGACTTCTTGTTTTGGTTTATGCGACACAATGATCCCCTCCTCTCCGTCAGAAACGACTTCTTGTCTTGGTTCATAGGGCACAATGATCCCCTCTTCTCCATCAGAGAGAATTGCCAGAGGGTCTTTATGGGTATCCCCAATTTCATGGCCACCTAGCAGAATCCTTCTATTCCTCAACATTTCGAGTCGGGCCTGCTCCATCAGGCGCCTTGAGCGTCGTATCTTCATCTGCATGCTTATCTTCTTTGGATCCATGATTCCTAAAAAAAAAAAAAAAAGTAAATAGACAAAGCCAGTTGGGCCGAAGCTGTGTCTAGGCTGCAAACGGCCGTAATTCTCTTTCGAAAAAAAATGGCTGAGGTCATGCTTCGGCGGTGATCACCTCGACTCCATGAGCCGAGGCGCACTTCCTCGGCCCGGAAACGCCTCTTGCTCCACGAGCCGAGGTGCACCGCCTTGGCCCTGTGTTGGTCGGGGAGGAAACTCCTCTAGCTCCACGAGCCGAGACACATCGTGAGGGCCCGAGGTGCCCCTCCTCGGCCTCCCTTGTTGCTAGGGTTTGAAAAAAAAAAACAAAAGAAATTATAACTAGGAGAAGAGAACGTACCAGGAGACGTGGTGAGACAGGATTGATGGGACGGTAAAAAACAAAAGAAGGAGGGGAAAGAGTTTTATACAAAAAAACAAATGCTTATAAAAGGAAAGAAAATTATAGGAATTATGGAGATTGGGAAATATTTTCAAAACGAAAGGAATTTCCTTATAAGATCTTGCCTAAAAATTTATACAAGTTATTATTCCCAATGTTATACAGGTTATTACTCCTAAGCTACCTCGGTTACTCTCGCTAGCTAAGGAGTAGGGGGCTGGTGACAGGGTAATTGGGTAAGCACCCGACCCAGAACTACAAGCGGTATTAACCCGGATTGCAGGAAGACAAACGGGCGTGGGAAGTCCAACTGCCACCCGTTATACAAGGACACATTGAAGAGGAGTTACTCCATCGACTCCTTGGAGTTATTACCCACACTTAGTGTAGACATTAAGCAACCGTTACAATCATAGAAGAGTCGTTGTACCACAAGTATAAAAAGAACCCTGTTGTAGAGGATGGGGACACATGCAAACTACTATGCTGATTAACAAACAAATATACTCCGGTAACAATACTTACCGTCAATAATAATAATAATAATAATAATAATAATAATAATAATAATAATTACTATTATTATTATTATTATTATTATTATTATTATTATTATTATTATTATTATGTGTGTGTGCGCGTGCGTGTGTGTGAGATATATTTATTAATAGATAAAAATTATAATTAATTAAATATATACATTTATATAATACATTGTATTTATTAAATATAAATATTAAATAATGTGCAAATGATATTTTTGGTATTTTTAATATAAAAGTTATTCCCAAGAGTAGTGGAATAACTAATTAATACCAAAGCCCTCTTAGGAATGGCTATTCCATTTGCAAAGGTAATAGCTCATTCCTAGGAATGTTATGTTATTCCAATGACAAAATGATCAAAATAATCAATGAAATAGGTCTATTACATGGAATGTATGTTATTTCATTTCTGGCTTATTCCATGAACTAAACATGACATTACTTCATAAATGGGATTATGGTGGTCTCAATCCATCTTAACCTCTCTTTTTTTCCTTGAGTTATGGTTCATTGAAGAATTCTAATCTTTGCCCATTCACCATTCGTTGTATCCTGATTTGGTTGAGATGGCAACCATACTCAAAGGATAGTGCCCTATTATTTGGAACCACCTGACCATCTTGACTTGAATTTTTCGGGAAACAATATAATTTGAGCCTAGCTTGAATTATAAAGCAAAACTTGTTCTCATGGTTCAAAAACTTTCAAATTAAAATTCTCTTATCATAGAAATATTTGATTACCCCCGTATAGATTCTAGCGTTCTCATAAGCATCCATTCTAAACACTTAAAACTCATTCAAATATAGAAGCGTCTTCCCACACGCCAGTTTGCATCCATATTAACATTCATCACAGTTCAATAATTAAGCCTTGTGCTCTATTTGAACTGGCAAGTGACAAGATTTACCACACAAGTTTGAAAGGAATGAAAAACACCAAGTGGAGTTTGGATGCCGTCCTCAATGTCCAAAGTGCCAAAGTGCATAATCTAATTTCAAGGACCAAACCCCATCCGGGTTCACCACCTTCTCAAGTATTTTTTTAATCTCTCTATTTGCTAGCTCCCACTAGTAAAAACAGCTTTCTGCGTCTGTTGTACAGACTTTTTGTTGCACTTTCTGTGCCTGTTCCTACTTCCTAGTCAATAGCAAAAGCATATTGTTGTTATTTAAAAAATATAATAGGCGTTTATTCCTACACAGGAACATATGCCTATTTCAAAATTTTTTTTTTTTAAATTTTAATTTATTTGATAAAAATATAATTTTTTGCAATATAATCAATTCAAGATTATATGCGCACTACACCAAACTCTATCAATACACATAATCAACAATCAATGTAACACTACTAAATTAATAAATAAACACATATAAGTATCAACACTAATTAAAATAAACTAAATAAGTAATTCAAACATTTAACACTCCATCATAATTAGTCATCAATACCATATAATAATACAGCACTGCAACGTACACTATCTAATTAAATTAACATAAGTATGCTTCACAAAAATATTTTGCCCAAATCTCATGAATCACATCTACTCCTTTCATTGAGTCATCTACTCCTTTCATTGAGTACGGCTTTGCATCAAATGCCTATAAAAAATTAAAATAATCAAATAATTAGTTTTAACATTAATAAAGTATAATTTCAAATAGTTTTATTAAGTTTTACATACCTTATCTAAAGAATCAAATTCATAATATAGAGTGCATATTTCATACATATCTCAAAACATAATACCCATGCGATTTCTAAGGCCAACAGATCAGAAACACTACAAATAAAATTGTATATATATTAGTAAGTTAAACAACAGAAACACTACAAATAAAATTGTAACTATATTAGTACTCTAATTTTGATATATACTCGAATTTTCTTCCAATCAACCATATTTATAGCTCTTCGCCATCGTAGATTTCTAGATGATCGAAATGCCTATATAATATATGTTCATAAATAATTTATAAATAATAATGGATTAAAAATTCTCACTATATATATGTGTGTGTGCACTTACATATTCAATGTGGGCTTAATCTTTATATCGCAGTCACATATCATGGAGTCTAATAAATATACTATTTTTAAACTAACGCAAATCACTAGAAGCAACCAATGCTTTCTACATTTTAAATTAAATAAATATATTAAATGTTATTCAGAAATAATACAATTAAGTGATATAAATAATAAAAAGTATATACTTAATTTTGTTACTTTTATGGTACGGGGCTAAAACAAATCACCCAATCCACATCTGGCTTCTTCCAGCACAGCAGAGATCTTGTGTGATGGTTCAGCTGCCTGGTATGGATGGATGTATTAACAAAATCTTTGAGAACCTCTTTACTATACCTCCGAATCCAGCTAACCTTTTATGTTTGTGGATACTTTCATTCTTGAACACTGAAGCATTTCTCCACTTCTAAATGATCGAACCAGCATGTGATGCTGAAAGTGACATTCCACTTGTCAAAGCCATATTTTATTTGCTCCATCCTTTATTCCCAAGGTTTTCTGTCATCCATCCCTTCCAATCCAGGATAAGACCCCTTCCGAAAGTCTGGGCGACATGATGTCTTTCCAAACCTCCATAGCAGCGGGACATTTCCTAAGAACAAATGATATACGACCATGTATAACTAGCCACATAAAAAAAAATTATCCTGTTGGGTAGTTTGATTTTCCAAACCAGATTTCCGTCTAGGTTATCTTGCTCCTGAAGATTAAATTTTTTGAGACCATACACAGAGCTGACCGAAAAGTTTCCCATGGGATTCTAGTTCCAATATATGGTGTCTTTAGGGATTGGATCATTAGATAGCACAACATGTGGAGAAAGGAGATAGAGAGTGCAAAGAAGCAAGAAAGTGGAAGAATGTTCAAGTCTATTTCATTAACTTGATGTGGATCTCTTATTTGTTGACACCCCAGGCTTGAGATGAAGTTGTGTGAAACATAGCTGGTTGGGCCCAACCCGTCGGGTTGGGCCAGTTTACCCGTGCTTTTGGACGGGTTGGGTTGAAGAAATCCCAACCCGTCCCGTATTCGGCCCGGCCCGTATAACCCGGGTTGGCCTGTGGGTTATACGAGCCAGCCCGTGTTTCCGCACCCGCACCCACACCCCACCCCAACTCTCCCCCACCCTCAAATATATTGTGTAAATGTGGTCTTGTATTAATATTTTAAAATACTGTTGCTAACAAGATTTGAACTCTTGACCTTTCACATAACTTACTACTATTAAAACCAACTATGCAAAGGACCTTTGTTGAATATTTTTATATACGGATATATTTATTTAGATGATTCAAGCATTATATATAATTTATTTATATTAAATTTATTACAAGTATTAATTAATACATTTAATTGTATCTTTATATTAATATTAATATTAATATATAATTTATCAATTTATTTATATTAAATTTATAATTAGTATTAATGAATGCAATTAATTGTATCTTTATATAAATATTAATATAAAATTTATTAAAATTAAATTTATTACTAGTATTAATTAATACAAATAATTGTATCTTTATATAAATATTAATATAAAGTTTATTTATAAAATTAAAATGTAATTATATATATGTGTGTATGTATGTGTAATGTGTGTAGTGTGTGTATAATCTGTATATATATAAATGGTGACCTGCTTCTTTGATCTCCAGGACACCAATGTAGTGCCAAGAAAAACACAGAACCCTATGATGGACCTCCTTGTGTCTGCACATGCAGCCCAGTCAGAGTCAGTAAAGCCTTTGAGCTGCAAAGAGGATGTTGCTGAGAAAAACAGTCCTTGCCCCAGGACATGCAGCCCAGTCAGAGTCAGTAAAGCCTTTGAGCTGCAATGAGGATGCTGCTGAGAAAAATAGTCCTTGCCCTAGGGCTGCTTTTACATACCTCAACACCCTATGAGCTGCCTACAAATGTAGATCAGTAGGACAGTCCAGGAATTGAGATAGCTGTTGAATAGCATAACTGATGTCTGGCCTTGTGATAGTCAAATACAATAACTTTCCCACAAGTTTCTTGTACTGTGTTGTATCTTCAAGTTTGTTGCCACTGATTTTGCTAAATTTGATGGATGTAACCATAGGTGTCTTTACTGGCTTACAGTGTAGGAAACCTGTTTCTTCAAGAAGTTCCAATGTATATTTTCTTTGTGGCATGAAGATACCTCTACTGCTTCTAGCAACTTCCAGACCCAAAAAACATTTCAAAGGGCTAGGTCCTTAATATGAAAAGCACTGTCCAAGTGACTCTTTATCTGTTGTATCTGATTTAGGTTAGGGCTTGCAAGCAACACATCATCAACATAAACAAGGAGGGCTACAAAATCATCTCCATTACATCTACTAAACAAAGAAGAGTCAGAGACAGCTTGCTTGAAACCCATATATGTCAGCTCATGGGTTAGTTTGACATTCCACTGTCTGCTAGCCTGTTTCAAACCATATAATGACTTCACTAACTTGCATACCTGACCAGGCTTGGGAGAGGTTAAGCCAGGGGGAAACTTCATGTATACCTCTTCATTTAAATCCCCATGTAGAAAGGCATTATTCACATCTAGCTGGTGTAATGCCCAACCTTTGATTGCGGCTACAACCAAAACCATCCTAATTGTAGTTATCTTAGCAACATGGCTGAATGTATCTAGATAGTCTAGTCCAGGAGTCTGAGTGTACCCTTTTGCCACAAGCTTGGCTTTGTACCTATCAACAGTTCCATCAACCTTTAGCTTGACTTTGTAGACCCATTTGCACCCTATTGGCTCCTTGGTGGATGGGAGATCAGTGAGAACCCATGTATTGTTGGCCTGCAAGGCCCTAATTTCAGCTTCCATGGACTGCTTCCAACAGTCTTCTTTGATAGCCTCATTGTAGTTTTTAGGTTCCTTGGCAGTGAGGGCATTCACAGCAAAAGCCTTGTACTTATCATACGACAAGAATTTATAAATGTCATGTGGAGATGTGTTATTAGCAGTAATACTTTGACAGGTATAATCATTGAGGTAGGTAGGTGTGGACCTTACCCTAGCTAATCTCCTGGGCTGGGGTACTAATGGCAACTCTGTGTTAGTGTGAATACTCTCTTGGCTTGGTATCACAGGCTGAACTTCAGGAATCATGGGAATGTTTTCATCACTATCTAGGTAAGGAGTATGCTCAGGCAGCACTAGGGTGGCAGTCTGCTCATTTTGAATGTTCTGAAATGGAAATATGTTTTCATAAAAAGACACATCTCTGGACATTAAAATCTCTATTGTTTGTAAGTCAAACAACTTATACCCCTTCACACCACTGGTAAACCCCAAGAAAACACAATTTCTAGCCCTTGGTGAGAACTTATCCCTTTTGCAGCTAGGGACTGCAGCAAAGGTCAAAGAGCCAAACACTTTGAGGTGTTGATAATTAGGCATCTTGTCAAATAGAATCTGATAGGGGATCTTATTGTTTAGGGCTGCTGAGGGGATTCTGTTTATGATATAGACAGCATGGAGGATGCAATCTCCCCAAAATTCCTCAGGCAGATTTGCTTGAAACCTAAGAGCCCTTGCCACATATAAGATGTGGCCATGCTTTCTCTCAACAATGCTACTAGAGTTAAGTGTTTTACCTTCCATTTGAGCATCCTGAATGAAGTTAGCTGCTATTGTGTTGGCTTGGGGAATGACATCAAGGGGTGTCTTACTGGTTCTTTCCTTTTGCATGAACTCCAAGAACTTCTTGTAGTCCTCGTGAGTGGCAAGGGAGCTATTATCTGAACTACAGGTTTCTTGCACAGATGCCTGAACTTAATTAACTGCTGCCATGTTTCTATTTCTTGGCTTCTAACCAGGGGGATAACCATGCTTTTTATAGCATTTCTCAACGGTGTGCCCTGTATAACCACAGTCACTACACAGAGGCTTTTGTTTTTGGTTGGGAAAGAATCTCCTGCTGTTGTTGTCTTAGTAAAGAAGGCACTTGCTCCTACTACATTTTCTCCTTAGCTGCTTAATCCAATGTCAACTTGTCTCTCTTGTTGGGAGATCATAGCGAAGGCCTCTCCAACATCAGGGAGTGGTTTCATTAGCATAATTTGGTTTTGTAGTAGTGAACATATCACTTTCAAAGTGTTCCTTGACCTTCTCAGACAATCTACTTCCACACTGATAGTTTGGAAAACACTCACGGCAGGGAATAGGTCTTAGAACCAACAATTCATCACACAATAGCTTTAATTGCGTGAAATACTCATTAACAGATGAGTTACCTTGTTTGATTTGGTGGATTTCAAACTGAATCTCAGCAATACGGAATACATCCTGTTGACTGAACTGCTTCCTGAGGTCCTTCCACACACCTTCTGCAATGTTGATCCAGAGTACACCACGTCCTATGGTTGGTGAGACAGCTCTCATGATCCAAGACAGTACCATCGTGTTACACTAATCCCAGTAGTAATACTTCGTATCTAGTTGGCTCGGAATCACCATTGTTCCATCTACAAAGCTTAGCTTGTTCTCGGATCTTAGTGCCATTTCCATGGCCCTCACCCACGAGTGATAATTCGACCTTCCTTCAAGTTGTGCGATTACGAGCTGTAAAGTTGGGCTCTCATTGGGATGATGATACAGAGTATTCGTTCGATCAGTGGGATAGAAGAAAGCTGCTACGGCAGAAATAGGGTTTGGCATCGGATGAGAAACACCGGTCTGATTTCCAGCTTCATCCGGTGGCGGTGCGGACTGTCGCACCATATTAATAGCTGGTGATCGCCACACCATTGATTGCCTCTGATGCCATGTGAAGAAAGGAGATAGAGAGTGTAGAGAAGCATAGAAAGTGGAAGAATGTTGAAGTCTATTTCATTAACTGGAACTAGTTACAAGCCGTGTGTTTATATATGGGAAAAGAGCGGGAAGAAGAAGGCAAACTGCTTTGAACTGAATATGTTACAGCACTAACTGAATTGCCTAAGTGTTTACAACTAAGCATTTTTACACTCTGAACTTGATGTTGATCTCTTATCTATTGACACAACACCTCTTAGTATGGTTATTTTTCTTACAAGATTTTTCACTAACAAGGTTTATAACTAAACATACATATAAGGATTCATCCATATGGTAACTACTAATTAGTCACAGGGGTTGTTATACAACACATTAACTTGGAGCACATGTGAATTTGAACTCAATTACCTCAATTATAGAGATCTTTTAGACTTTTATCTTTATTTTTCAGAGGTCTTTGGGGATTATTACATTTAGGGATAGCACTTGGATGGGGTACTGGGGGAGTGGGGAATAGGGTCCCCGTCATGTGTTGGGAGTCATTTATAGCAACGCACATTTGTATGGGTAATGGGACACGTGTCTTTGCTTCCAGCTCTACCTCCTTCTCATGCGCTATTCCTTGGTTTAGAATGAAGGTGGTTGTTGGATCATCCACTATATAAACAACAATAATCCTTGGGGAAAAAACACACAAAAACAAAGCTCTCTTCCTCCTTTTAATTCTTCTGTCCCATTATCTGAGCAAAGTGAGGTTCATCTGCGCTATAGTTGGTGTAAGCTTAGGGGAGCTAGTTTGTATAACCTGTCGAAAGCGTGTCGGGATCCTTAACTACACCGTTACCAGACAAATAACACTTTTAAGGCAGTGCTATTTTAACACGGCATAGACTTCATATTATGTTTTAATTGTTTTTATTTTCTTAAAGAGTGTTAGAGTTAGTTGAAGTTGCCTATATTTCCCAACAATTAAAAGCATTATTCGCAACAGTCAACCTTTTGGTACAAAGAATGCTGATACTCTTCGAACAACTGAAACTAGTCTATGTGCTATTCTGTGATCCACCCGAACCTGCTCCGCTAAGGTTCCCCTTTCAAGAACCAAGAGAAATCACTCCTGAACCGGATTATACTCTTGGTCAAGTATCGGGTGTAACTCTGGTGCAATTTACATATGACAATATGGTAGCCAGAGGATACCTTTTATCACAAATGAATGATAAATTGTTTAACATCTATGTCAAATAAGAATCGACAAAAGTTATTTGGAAAATGCTGTTAGAAAAGTATGGTTCCAATGATGCTGGAAATCAAAGTGACAGAAACAAAAACAACGAAAGGAGTGGAAAAGGTAAGAGACTCAAAAGAGGCTTCTTTGTGTGCAGTAAGGATGGACATCGAGCATACCAGTGCTATCATCAAAAGGGTAAAACTCATAGAGGTTAATCTGACAGAGCAAGATGAGTATAACATCCCCTTA
>CM008343.1:25825083-25839306 GCA_002525835.2 Ipomoea batatas
TCCTATCTTTCGAGACTTAGGGGATTCTGATTTACATTTGGTATCATCAAAACCTATTACATAAAGTTCCTAACAATAGACACAATTAATAGTTTTAGAAGTCGTTGCTTGTTCTTTCGTCTGTGATGTGTGATGGAACCAAGTCCCCCCGGTTAGACGTGCTCAAAGATAAGTGAACTGTTTGATGAGATACATTCACATAGTTTGAAATATTTGAATTGTGTACTGAGACTGTTTGTCAAACGTGATAAGCATATATCAAAGACTTTTTCACCTTGTTTTGGTAGCATAGAGAAGTCATCATTCTTGAATACTCTGTCTAGGAGGGTGGTTTTTAAGTAAACTTCGCTTTCACCACTCGACTTGGGAGTTTTTAAGAAGTAGGGTGTCGGTCATGCAGGCTAGTTGAAGTGCTACTTGGCCCTCACCTGAAATGAGATTGGCTTTGACATGCTATCGAAGCTTTGTAATATGCATTGCTTAAGTTGATTTAAACTACCTTTTAACTAACAGATGGGTACTAAGTATTCTCTTGAGAATAAATTTAAATGTGTACCGATTTGCATAATACAAATGCTATATATGAGTTATGTAGTGAAGGGTAAATTATGAAGTTGAAATAACACGACTTTGAATGCGAAAGTTATAAGTGTTAAATTTCATCTAGATGAAATTCATGTAGATAAATTTTTCTCCAATAAATGTCAGTTTGAATATAATCTTTGAGTATGAGATATACTTTTCTCAAGAAAGTATGTGAAATTTATAATTATGTTGTTCAACCTGAAACAACATGCAACATGCAAACAACATTATCTTTGTGGCTTACTGGTAATGAGCATTTGTATATATGATTTTTTTTTAAAAAAAAAAACCAATCCTTTATTGAATATAAACAAACTGTCTGTATATAGGTCCAAAAGTGACCTCTTCACAAATCAACTCAAGCTCAAAAAAGGCCAAAAGGCTATACATCAAAGTAAGAACCTGCTCATATCATATGGTTTTCCAATTGATCTCACACAAGCATTCTCCACATACAACCACTCAAAATAAAGCCATGGTCCTTACCCCACACAACATGGTGGGACCGATGCTCAAACAGTAGAATCTAACACCTCCCAACCACCCTTAGATTGCCAACTGACCCCCAAGGCACAGATCTCTGTGTTTTGACCCTCAGGAGCCTTTATAGTCAACTCTCTAAGCAATGGTTCTCACCCTCTCCACCCTTGAACCCCTAGCCACCTCAATAGTGTACGGATCTCCGCATTTTTATCACCTCAAGGCCAATGGCTAAAGGGCCCAAGCAATGGCTCCCTCACCCTATCACCCTTGGCAACTCGGCCAATCTCCCTCGTACAGAGCTCTGCATTTTACCGGGGAAGACCTTTATAGCCTAATTACCAAGCAATGACTCACCGGCACTCGCATCACCTCCCTTTTCAAACCCATAACATCATTTCCATCATTTTCTATTTGTTTCATGGCTAAAGGGCCCAAGCATTTGTATATATGATTTAAAATCTTAATTGGGACATCTTGAACATCTAGGATTCCTTTATAAAGTGAAACCTGAGTGGTTTAAGGTAATCAATTTGGTTGAAATATATTCCACTATTGAGAGTGTATTAACCAAGTGCAGGGCTGCTATAAAGCTTGCATAGGCCGATCTGCTCAGGAGCCAATGTTGGACTCCAAAGATCAATATGAGTAAGAGATCAAGTACTTTTGAGAAGAATACTTGTAATCGTTGCATTTTGGGGGTAATCAGCTCTTTATATTTCCTTTCTATAAGTCTCTTTACTTTACCGAGAATAATGGTAAAAGAGAATGTTTCATGTTAAACATGAAAATCTCTAAGATATTATTTATGACGAAATAAAGTACTCGTCATAGTATACGTAAGTTTGATGGAATTGATCAACTTATTTTAATAGTGAAGACTAATTATGAAATTAGTCGTTAAATTGTTGATGAAATGACTTAAATGCCAAGAGGTGATGAATTCATGGTGGATCCCACTTGCGTGGTCAAACGAAACCATGGAAAGAATCACAAAGTATTACACTAATTGGTCATTCCAATTATCTGTATACTGGTCAGGTTGAGCTACAGCTCGTAATGAATTTATAACCCATGAGATGGGTGGTCCTATAGAGACAGACTTAATGAATCCACGGCTTAATAATTGATAGAGTGAGCATAAAATGCTCTTAATGATTTCACACCCTAATTTGGGTAGTCTATATTGAGATAGGCTTAAAGAAATCACCTACTTATGTGAAAAAAAAGGTTAACCACCTTTTCTGAAAGATAATGAGCTATCTTTCTAGAGCATTCATGGACATCCGGATGTCTAATTGAGTAAAAAAATATATGAGAAGCATGATGTTCTTAGTGAACTACTAGATTTATGTCTTTAACTACTTTGTAGCCTTTAAAGGTGGTCTATATATACTGAGATAGACTTGACAGAGTTAAATTTCTATACTGAGATAGACTTGACAGAGTTAAATGTCTATACTGAGATAGACTTAATAGAGTTAAATGTCTATATTGAGATAGACTTGATAGAGTTAAATGTCTATATTGAAATAGACTTGACAGAATTAAATGTCTATATCGAGATAAACTTGACAAGCTTAAATGTCTATGTTGAGGTAGACTTGACAAGGTTGAAGGTCTATATTGAGATAGACACAACATACTTGAATATTAAGGTTTCATCATAAGCAGTCATAGAGTTTGAGTTTCATAGAACCTGGATTTTAGAGTTGATGTGTGTCTTGAGTTCAAAATTTGTCTAACCAATGAGTTCAAGATTCATATCACTCTCGGGAAGAAAATTACTCAATGTCACTACGTATCAGTTCAAGTTTAAACACTGATATTAAGGTCAGCTCGTTTCCATTGCTCAGACAGTATATTTCCTAGCTTTCTACTTTGAATATGTGGAGGATTGTTGGGAGTCATTCAAAGCAACACACATTTGTAGGGGTCATGGAACACGTGTCTTTGCTTCCAGCTTCACCTTCATCTCATGCGCTATTCCTTGGTTTAAAATGAAGATGGTTGTTGGATCATCCACTATATAAACAACAATAATCCTTGGGGAAAAAACACAAAAAGAAAGCTCTCTTTGTCCTTTTTATTCTTCAGTCCCATTATCTTAACAAAGTGACGTTCGCCTGCGCTATAGTTGGTGTAAGCTTAGCGCAGCTAGTCTATGTAACCTGTCGGAAGCGTGTCGGGATCCTTAACTACACCGTTACCGGGCAAATAACGTTTTAAGACAGTATTATTTTAACACGGCACAAACTTCATATTCTGTTTTAGTTGTTCTCCCTTTCTTAAAGAGTGTTAGAGTTAGTTGAAGTTGCCTATATTTCCCAACATCATGCCCTCAAATTCATCCGCCATTCCTCGAATCGGCCCCATTACACGGCTGGGATGGAGAATTACCCCCTATCCCCATTATATTCCTGCGGGAACTTTTCATGGAGGGAGGTGCCCCGTCTTGAGTTTTTTATACACTTCCAGCTTTTTTTTTGTACACTATAAAATACGGAGTAATATATTATACAAATTATATAATTAATTTACAAATTTATATATTTACATATCAAATTAGCCTTAACATCCAGTTATCTGAAATACAACTAGTATATATAAAATACTTAAAAACATTAAATAATACTTAAAGGTTCAAATTATTCGAGCCTTATGTCCAAAAATACCAAATGCCCAAAATTCGAAATAGCCAAACATAATAACTTGAAACAAAATATAACCAAAAGTCCAAATATTAGTACATAAAAATTAGTATATTACATATAATTGCAACCCAGTCAATGTCCCCATCGATCATTATTGCATGGACCATGGTCTACACAGCTGTGTGGACAAAAAAATAAAAAGTACATTATTTTTGTACTGAAGGTACATTATTTTTATACTGTAGGTACATTATTTTAGGGAACATTTTTTTTTTGTACTGAAGGTACATTATTTGATATATAATGTCAAATAATATACCTACAGTACAAAAATAATATACCTTCAGTATAAAAATAATGTACTTTTTATTTTTGGTCCACACACAGCTGTGTGGACCATGGTCCATGAATAATTTGCCATGTCCCCATCCCCACCCTCGTTCCCCAAAAAAGTTTTCCGCCATCCCAGTTGGAGTGAAAATCGGGTTGAGTGTTATCTCTAATTATTCCTTATATATATAAATGAAGATCTTCACTAGGGCCGGATTTTAGGGCGTGCAAGATGTGCGACCGTACAGGGCCCCAAAATTTTGGGGGCCCTAGTCCAGCCTGACATAATAGTTAGTATATATGTTTGTGATTATATTGGCCCAAAATTAGATTTTTTAATTTTTCTCTTTGCAATTTTTCTTCAATTCAGAGTTTGTTTATACTTTGATAGGGCCTCACTTATCTACCAGCACGGGGCCACGCAAATAAAAAAACCTGCCCTGATCTTCACGTATCATTATAATTATATTCATAAAATCCCTTTGTCTTATATATTCTTGCTCTACATTATTATCTTTCTAGTTTACGCTATTATATTTACATATGTGGATTGCATCATGAAATAATAACGATACAACAATTTACGTGAAGGACCTTTTCAATCCACAACAGTTTACATATTATTCTAACTTAATATTGTAAAGGCTTGTTTTCAACTGGTAGACCTGATCGATCTGAGCCGTTTATTAACAAGTGGGATCGGAGCCTTTAGGTTAGCAGTGATGTAAATGATCGATGTTAGACGCCATAGTGGCTATATAAAATACTACAAAGCAACTCCATTGCAGATTTAGAATTGAAGCCGCCAATATTAAAACACATTAAATTCTGCATAAAATTAAAGAAAGATTTTCCTAATAACCCACGTTTGTTGTAATATATAACCTTATTCTCTTCAAACTTTTCTTCATCCGGAAACTGCATGGAAGCTCAAAACGCCTTACAATATCCATGTTTGTTTCAATACGTAACCTTGAACCGTATAAATACCTCATTCATCCTTTACGTTAAGCTCAACGGTCTCTGTTTTGCTTCTTCTTCGTTTCTCTGCTTTTTTATGCTAAAGTACGAACGTTATGTCTGATTTTGCTCTTCTTGAATCTATTCGGCGGGAGTTGCTGGACGATTTTGATGCTCCCCCGGTTTTCTGCCGTAGAGGAAGCTTGGGTGAATCCGGGTGGTTGTCGTCGGTGGATGAGACACCCACTGTGGCGGTAGAAATGGGTTTCTATAAGTTTCCGGTGATTTTGGATTTCACGGCGGTGCCTCCTCCTCCGCCGCCAGCAGTTAAGAGGAATTACAGGGGTGTGAGGAGACGGCCTTGGGGCAAGTTCGCGGCGGAGATAAGGGACCCAGCAAAGAACGGGGCCCGCGTGTGGCTGGGGACGTATGAGACGGCGGAGGATGCGGCACTGGCATACGACAGGGAGGCGTTCCGCATGCGCGGGGCACGTGCCTTGCTCAATTTCCCGCATAGGATCAACTCAGGTGAAGCGGAGCCAGTTAGAATCACAACCAATAAGAGATCTGCTTCAACGGATTGCTCCTCCTCCTCCTCCACAACATCGGAAAATGTCTCATCTAAGAGGTGGAAGAAGACTGCTTAAGCATCAGTTGTACAAAGTTAGTTAGTTAGTTATAGCTCTTTTAATCTGCAATAACTGCAGGCCAGCTATCTCATTTCAGATTTTTTAGAGTATTATTCTTCTATTCAAAACCTACTTTTTCTCCTTCAACTAATTAGTACAATACTACAGTATCATTAAATTAGTCTAACTCCCTAAGCTATATGGATTAAGGAATCTCATAACACGGGAAAATATTTAATTGCTATAATTCGGGTTGCACTGGATACATTGCAAAGGAAATTGAGGAGTCAAAACAAGCTGTAGACTCATTCGGATCTGCATCTTTCGGTAATTATTCTGTTTTCAAGTTTGGCTTTTCTATCCTTGTGTAACCATGGAACCCATGTAAGTATTTTTCCCATATATATATGTGTATATATATATATATGTATATATATATGTATGTATATATATATATATGTATGTATATATATATATGTATGTATATATATATATATGTATGTATATATATATATATGTATGTATATATATATATGTATGTATATATGTATATATATATATATATATTGTTAGGCATGGGCCGGGTTGGTCGAATTCAGCCCCGCTAGATTAGAGACGTGGTGTCATGGCTTACCATAAAGGTATGTGGTTAAATGGTTAATGTCCACATACTTATATCGCCAATAAGTAAGGGATGACAACTAGATAACCAAAAAACTCTATAGTTAAGCGTGTTTGACTTAAAGCATAGTGTAACGCTGAGATCCATCAATTAGTATCAGAGTCGAGGTCACGAGTTTGAATCGATGGTGAGGCGAAATCCGAGTCTTGTCCCATATGGGATGTGAGCGATGTTAGAATAATTATCATTATTATTATGTGGTTCCTTATTATTTTCTATGGCTCATAAATATTTATTTAAATTTAATAATAATAATAATTTTATTATTGATCAGTTAAAATAAGTAGCAGTTTCAATTCATCTACTCAGACAACCATCTCATGTTGATGGAACTGTGAGATACTTTATCAACTATTCAATGGCCCTGGTCATCTCCCCACCCTTCCGCAAAAATGAAATTCTCTCTCCATCAGAGTTTTTTTAGACTAAGGGAATTGCTTAGGGTCTGGAGGGAGAAACAAGTCTCCAGTTCATGTATATGAAGGGAATCTCCAGTTCAAGTATCTGCAGGGAAGCCATGAAGCGAGGTATATTTGTTAAACTTTAATTGAAGTACCGTATGTGAAAATCATATGTTCTAAAGATCTTATATACTCCGTACTTAAGTTTTATCTAACATTTGGTATCATGAGCAAGGTTGTAGTCGACATATGTTTACATTTTTTTTTTCATATAAGCAGTAAGAAAGTTGCATGTGTATGTATCCATATATACAGTAAGAAAGTTGCAAGTGTAACTATTGTTTATATGGATTGCATGTGCCGGATTACAGTGTTTAATGCAATGGATTATATATGTTTTCATAAATACATATGTTTTACACAACATTGTTTACAGAATGGAATACAAAGCATATGCCAGTATTCAATGCAATTATTGATTGTAAGTTTCTTCCCATGGATTACAAGTTCGGATTAAAGTATGTTGATTTCCACGGCATATGGTTTGTAATGATTGTGTTCGGCGCATGTGTCATCGCTTCTTCGTCTGTGCTTTTTACTTCATATATTATTAATATGCTGTAATATTACGGTAAATTACTACTGTTTGAGGTAATTTGAATGTAATATATTCATTATGTATTAGAATTATTATTCTATTATAATTATTATTCTATTATAATTGAATTACTTATTTTCTTTTAATATATTATTCCGCATTGATTTTCTGATATTATTTATTATGGTATATTTATTTGATATCTAATTATGATTATTTGTTAGTCACCTAAGTGATTAAATTATAAAGTTTCATTGATATCAAATTTAAATAATAAAAAATTCAATTACCCATGATTATGTGATGCTTATAATGAAATGACATGATTTTATTTTTCTATTATATTGGGTAAATTGAAGTTTAATAATTATGAAATATTTAAGAGTCTCCCAAATGTTGATCAATTATTTTATAATTATAAACATAATATCCGTTAATTATATATATTTGATTGGGTTGTATAGCATATCCAAAGATAGCAAACAAGTCTAGTCGTAATATAATTAATTACCAATTATGTGAAAATTGTAATAATTGGGCATCGTTATGTTTAATGTTATACGTTGTTGGATCAACCAAAGGAGACCTTCAATGTATTTAATTTTTTATGAGTATTTTAGTTAAATATGTTTATCTGTTTATGTGTTAATGTAGAATTATTGTTTAAGTATTTTATATGCATTGCGGCATTAAGTTGTGTTTCAATGCATTCGCAAGTTGCGTCTATTGTAAAGTTTAATGGGTTGAATTTTGCTGAGTGACATGAACAAATTCAGTAGCAGTACTGATGATGTAGCTTTCCATCAAGCATGGGAAAGGTCAAATAGACTCAGCTTAATGCTTATGCGAATGACAATTGGAAGCAACGTCAAGTCAACAATTCCCAAATTTGGCAGTGCTAAGGATTTGTTGAAACATGTGAAGAAAAAAATTCACTTTCTAAATGTGTTGATAAGGCCTTAGCAGGCATACTTATGGGTAAACTGACCACCATGAAATTCGATGGTTCGCTTTCCATGCATGATCATGTTACTGAGATGTTAACCTTAGCAGCAAAATTAAGGTCCATGGAAATGAAAGTGAGTGATATTTTCCGTGTTCAATTTATTTTAAACTCTTTGCCTCACGAGTATGAGACATTCCAAGTGAATAATAATTCCATTAAAGATAAGTGGAATGTGCTCGAATTGCATAAAATGCTAACCCAAGAGGAAACAAGGCTTAAGGGACAAGGGATTCACTCGATTATTCTCATGAGTCAATCAAGGGCTGGTAAAAAGTTTGGAAAGAAGAATCAGAAGGGTAAGAAAGGACCAATGAAGACTAAGGAGTCTTCTTCTCAAATCCACAAAAAGGAACACAAGAATGACAAGTGTCATTTCTACAAGAAATTTGGACATATTTAGAAAGATTTCCTTAAGCGAAACGCATGGTTCGAAAAGAAAGGTATAAATTTTATATCAGTATGTTTCGAATCAAATTTAACTGAAGTTCCTTATAATACTTGGTGGATTGATTCTGGTTCCACTACTCATGTTTCGAATACTATGCAAGGATTCCTTATGACCCAAACCATATAGCCAAATGAAAGATTTGTGTTCATGGGGAACGGAGTTAAAGGTCTAGTAGAAGCCATTGGAACTTATCGTTTAATTTTAGATACTGGACATCATTTAGATTTGTTTGAGACTCTTTATGTTGCTTCAGTTTCTAGGAATTTAATTTCATTGTCAAAACTGGACATTTATGGTTTTTCTTTAAAGTTTGGAAATAGTTGTTTTAGTTTGTTCAAACAAAATCACTTTATTGGTTCTGGTATTCTTTCTTATGGTTTGTACAAATTAAATCTTGACAGTCTTTTTGCTGAAATTCTTTTAACCCTGCATCATAGTATTGGAACTAAACGAAGTTTAGTTGATGAAAGATCAGCTTACTTGTGACATAAACGTTTGGGTCACATATCCAAGGAAAGGATTCAAAGACTTGTAAAGAATGAAATTCATCCTGACTTGGATTTTACTGATCTCGGTATTTGTGTGGATTGTATTAAAGAAAAAACATTCAAATCACACAAATAAGAATGCAACCACAAGAAGTACACAAACTCTTTGAAATTATACACACTGATATATGTGGACCTTTTGATGTTCCAACCTTCGGAAAAGAAAAATATTTCATCACATTTATTGATGATTTTTCACGTTATGGTTATGTCTATTTGTTACACGAAAGATCTCAATCAATAAATGTCATAGAGGTATTTGTGGAAGAGGTTGAAAAACCATTAGACAGAAAGGTGAAAATTATAAGGTCTGATAGGGGTGGTGAATATTATTGAAAGTATAATGAAAGTGGACAATGTCCTGGTCCATTTGCTAAATTCCTTGAAAACGTGGTATTTGTGCTTAATACACAATGCCTGGAACACCACAACAAAATGGTGTTGTAGAAAGGCATAATCGAACCTTAATGAAAATGGTTAGGAGCATGATGAGTTATTCTTCTTTACCCTTGTCATTGTGGACATATGCTTTAAAAACCGCCGCTTATTTATTAAACATGGTTCCTAGCAAGGCAGTTTTAAAAACACATTTTGAACTGTGGAGTGGAAGAAAACCTAGTTTAAGGCACCTTCATGTTTGGGGATGCCCGGCGGAGAATCTAGTGGATTTTTTCATTGGTTATCCAGATAAATCTAAAGGGTATAGATTTTATTGTCTTAGCCATACTACAAGAATTGTTGAAACTGGAAATGCCAAGTTCATTGAGAATGATAAAATAAGTGGGAGTGCTAAACCACGAAAAGTGGAACTTAAAGAAGTTACGGTGCAAGATTCTCCGATAACTTCTTCTCAATTTGTTGTTACTGTGCATCAAATTACTTTACCTGGAGTTACTCAGATTATTGATCATGCAACAACTGAACAATTTAATGACTTTCCTGAACAACAAATTAATGATCAACCACTCAATGATGAAGTTATCAGTAAACCCACGAATGACATTCCTACAGAACTAGCATTAAGAAGATCTCAAAGACAAAGGAGATCTACTATATCTAATGATTATATGGTTTATCTTCAAAATCAGATTTCGATATTGGAATCGATAAAGATCCAGTTTCATTTTCATAGGCTATAAATAGTCCTAATTCTTCTAAATGGGTTGAAGCCATGAAAGATGAGTTAAAATAAATGGAACATATATAATGAAGTATGAGATCTTGTTAAATTGCCTGAAGGTTGTGAGCCAGTTGGCTGTAAATGGGGTTTTAACACCAAACACGACTCAAATGGCAATATCGAACGGTACAAGACCATACTTGTTGCCAAAGATTTTACTAAGAAAGATGGTATTGATTTTAATGAAACATTTTCACCTGTTTCAAAGAAAGATTCATTTGGAATAATTATGGCACTAGTAGCTCATTATGACATAGAGCTGCATTAAATGGATGCGAAAACAACATTTCAGAATGGAAATTTAGAAGAAGAAATTTACATGAACCAACCTGAGGGTTTTTCAGTTGAAGGAAAGGAACACATGGTGTGTAAACTTAAGAGATCGATATACGGACTTAGACAATTTCTTGATTTGTGCGTGTCATCCTTGCGCAGGGGCCATGCTAATATTCTCTGTATCGTTCCAATTTTATTGGATGTCCCCGAAGGGACGTATACAGACTTAGACAAGCTTCTCGACAATGGTGTCTTAAGTTTAATGATACTGTAATGTCCTTTGGATTTAAGGAAAACACTGTTGATCAGCGTATATATCTGAAGCTCAGTGGGAGCAAGTTTATATTTTTGAATCTGTATCTCGATGATATTTTGCTTGCTACTAATGATCTTGGTTTAATGCATGAGACCAAGGTGTTTCTTTCTAAGAACTTTGAAATGAAAGATATGAGTGAGGCATCCTTTGTGATTGGAATTGAAATATTCCATAATAGATCACAAGGAGTGTTAGGATTGTCTCAGAAAACATATATTAACAAAATCTTAGAAAGATTTAGAATGGAAAAGTGTTATGCATCTGTTGCTCCAATTTTGAAGGGGGATAAGTTTTGTCTTATGCAATGCCCTAAGAATGAACTAGAGCGAAAGGAAATGGAAAATATTCCTTATGCATCTGTCGTTGGGAGTTTGATGTATGCTCAGACATTAGCTTTGCTGTCAGGATGCTTGGTAGATATCAAAGCAATTCTGGTATGGATCACTAGAAGGCTGTAAAGAAGGTGTTAAGATACTTACAAGGCACAAAGGAGTACATGCTTACTTATAAGCGGTCTGATCGCCTTGAGGTGATAGGATACACAGATTCAGATTTTGCCAGGTGTTTGGATATAAGGAAGTCCACATTTGGATATCTATTCCTTTTAGCCGAGGGGGCTATCTCTTGGTAAAGTGCGAAGCAGACTGTCATTGTTGCATCCACTATGGAAGCCGAGTTTGTGGCATGTTTTATGGCCACAAATCATGGGTTGTGGCTGCGGAACTTTATTTCAGGACTTGGAATTGTTGATAGTATTGCCAAGCAGCTGAAAATTTATTGTGATAATGCTGTAGGTCCGCAACATCCTTCTTTTCTAAAAACGACAAGTATACAAGTGGTGCTAAACATATTGATTTGAAGTATCTTGCCGTTACAAAATATGTTCGGGAACGAAGAGTATCACTTAAACATATTAGCACTAGATTAATGATTGCAGACCCATTAACTAAAGCCTTGCCACCAAAGACATTTAATGAGCATGTTGAGAGAATGGTCGTTATTGAAAACTGTTAACATTATGTTAAGGTTTGTATTTTTGATATATTTGATACTTGGAGCTCAATATAATTTCGTTTCTGTATTAAGTATCATGTTTAGTTTTGAAGTATATATACATGAATGTTTTATGTCAATATGAACAGGAATTTTTCTTTGACAAAGATATTATCGTGGACCATCATGGAAAATATCGTTATGAATCATATTAAGTTTGAAATTAATATTGTGATACATGGAAGGGACTGCGTTAAATTAGTGACGTATTACCGTCGTGATTCTTATTAGTTTCTAACTGAATGATGACTTATGTTCTGACCAATGTAACGAAGGAATTAGCTTATACTATGCATATTATGTTTCACGTTCATTATTAAATTTATGATTTATGAGCCAAGTGGGAGAATGTTAGAATAATTATCATTATTATTATATGGTTCATTATTATTTTCTATGGCTCATAAATATTTATTTAAATTTAGTTATAACAATAATTTTATTATTGGTCAGTTAAAATAAGTAGCAGTTTCAACTGCTCAGATAACCATCTCATGTTGATGGAACTGTGAGATAGTTTATCAACCATTCAGTGACTCTGGTCCTCTCTCCAACCTTCCGCAAAACTGAAATCCTCTCTCCATTAGACTAAGGGAATTGCTTAGGGTCTGGAGGGAGAAACCAAGTCTCTAGTTCATGTAGCTGCAGGGAATCTCCAGTTCAAGTATCTGCAGGGAAGCCATGGAGCCAGGTATATCTGTTAAACTTTAATTGAAGTACCGTATGTGAAAATCATATGTTCTAAAGATCTTATATACTTAAGTTTTAATCTAACAAGCGTAGGTCGGGGCAAGTCTAGTCCCAGGAGGGAAATGATGAATGCGTAGGCTAAGGACCGAGTCAGGCATGATGTGCAACTGGGCATGGTGTTCAAATGTTGCGGCAGATGTTGGGAGGAGAATTGTTGTGCGTCGACCTAGTTGGCAGAGTTCAGCCTCTGCTCGATTCGAGACATGACGTCATAACGTTCCATTGAGGGATGTGGTTAAATGGTTAATGCCCACCTACGTATCACCAATTAGTTTTAAGTAAGAGATGACAACTAGATAGCTAAATAACTATGTGGTTATTTGGTTAAGCACGTAAGTATAATGCAGCGCTGAGATCCATCATATATACTAGTGTTTCACACGCAATGTGCGAATGTGATAATCCCTAATAATTATTTTTAAATAAGTACTTCAAAGTATATATCAATGCAAGATTATATAGGAGATGTTCATGCATAGGTTATTGAATGTTTACTTTTTTTTTTATTTAAATTAGTAATTCAAAGTATATGAATGCAAGATAATATAGGAGAGATTGATTATAATTGTCACTAAAATAAATGTTTGCAATTTTGTAACAATGCCAGTCTAAATACTTACTCTAAAAATGATAATTTAAATAAATACTACTTTTTGTTTGAATTTTTCTCTAAGTCTTCTTAATTTTTTTTATTTTTTTTTTGTGTAGGATTGTCATTGTCTTCATCTTCAGTACTTGTCCTCTTCTTTTTTATTAGTAGTGTGTCATGTGTAATTGGGTTACTGGTGGTAGAATAGAGGACAGTGTCATGCAATGAGATTATGGTGTAGGAAATTGTAGATTTGTCTTGTTGTGTATATGACTGGGATCTTAGTTGTATTATGAACTCTTTATCTTTCAAGCGCATGTTGATATTTCACTAGTACAAATAAGCAATTTTGCTACACCTGTAAATGAGTATCCGCTACACCTGTAGCGGTGTAGCGAATTAAGGTGACTCTAATTAGTATGTATTTTCCGCGTCACCCTTTAAGGGTGACGCGGATGGTTTTTTTATTATTTTAATAATGATTATCCGCGTCACCCGCTCCGAAGTGGGTGACGCGGAAAGTCATTATTAAATAATATAATAATGGTTTTCCGCGTCACCCGCTCCGAAGTGGGTGACGCGGAAACTCATTATTAAATAATATAATAATGGTTTTCCGCGTCACCCACTTAGGCGCGGGTGACGCGGATAAATTTTTTTTTTTAAATATGTTATTTATTTTATGAAATTACCTAATTTTTTTTTAGAAAAACCTGTGCAGAATTTTTTAAAACCACC
>CM008343.1:25842437-25853689 GCA_002525835.2 Ipomoea batatas
GTAAATGAGTTCAAAAATTTTATTATCAATTTTATTGTTATTGGGCACTATTTATTTCGAATTTTTAAAAATAATTGTGAAAATAAATTATTTGTGGCACACAAATAATTTATTTTCACAATTTTATTCTAAAATTCGAAATACCAATTTATACTTCACACAACCTTATTGCCAGCTTTTATTACATTTATTACAATACATTAACCCATTCTTAGGAATGACCTTATTGCAACCACCACAATATCCTTGCTTGAACAACTGGCAATGGATCTATGGACTCTATCTTCCTCAAAGGAGTAAACTCCAATGGCAAACTACAAATAATAAAAATATAAATTATAAACAAACAGTTAACTGGAAATCTATTCGGTTTGTTTAAACATTAACCTTTTATTAAAAGTCTGAATATATTTGTATTGTTAACTGGATCACCTATAACAAACATTTACCTTGAACTGAATTCACAAACAAATAAAAATTAGAATTAAAAAAAGTAGCAAATCCGGCAGAATACAACAGGCAAGGAAAACATAAATTTTTTTTTTTTAAATAACTAAGTATATCAGTATTGTTAACCGGCAATCTATTGTTTTTGTTAAACATTTACCTTTTCTTAAAAGTGTGAAAATTTGAAATTGAGATGAATTAACAATGAAATAGAAATTAGAATTTAAAAAAATAGAAAATCTAACAGATTACAACAAATAAGGAAAATATTCAAAAAATCTCAAATATATACACTGGCAGGATACTCAATTTATATTCAAAATAAATCAACAAAAACTAAAAATTAATTTCCTAAAACATTAAATATATCACAATAACATTAATATTCAAAAAAATTAAAAAAAAAAAGAAATATAAAACATTTATCTAAATAATTCGAAATAAACAAAAAAAAAAATAACAAACTTACCGTCGGCGCACTAGGGTTGCGAACGGAGACGGCGGAGCGGCGGACGACGTTCCTGGCGGTTGCGAACAGAGATGGTGGCAGTCGGCGGCACTCCCGGTGGTCGCGAACGGAGATAGCGAACAGAGATGGTAGCAGTCGCGCAGTCGCCGCCCCTGGTTCGTGAAGGAGATGGTGGCGTTCGCAGGTGGCGGTCGGCGGTCGTCCGCCCTTTGCCGTCGTCGGCCTTCACGGTCGTCGTCGGCCTTAGGGTGGGTGTATTCGTCGGATTATTAGGGTGGGAAATCGAATTTGGTTATTGCGTATGATTTGGGGGAAATCGCAGGGCGCGGGCGGGGGTTTAATTTGGTTATTATCCGCGTCACCCTCACGGGTGGGTGACGCGGACTTGTAAATATTATTTTAATATACATATTTCCGCGTCACCCTCTGGTTGTGGGTGCCGCGGATAGATATATATTAAAATAATATTTTTGAATCTACTACACCTATAAATAATTGGTGTAGTGGATTCTTATGTGTTTATTTACAATATTGCCATTATACTTTTTCCCTTACTTTCCACTACACCTGTATTGAGAAGGTGAAGTGTAAAACCATCTTTATATTGTCAATTCTGTACTAGTGTTATTTAGGAGCTTATAGCTTATTTTAAGCTAATAATAAGCTATAAGCTCTGTTTGGTAATGTTACTAAAATAAGCTAGTAGCTTAAAATAAGAGTTTATATTTTAATGTTACCTAAGGTAGCGTTTCAAAATAAGCTAGTAGCTTCCTAACTTTTTTTTTCATCTTTAATTAACCTTATTATTTTAAAGAAATGACATCATTTACCCTTCCCAATTAAAACCTTTTTGGCTAAACCTTTTTGTCTTTTTCTCTTCAATATGTTTGGTTGTAATTTCAATTTGACATTTGTGTTTGAACATTGATTTTTGTATGAACTAATCTTATGAATTATAAACATTTTGTTTTACTTTAATTTATATGTTTTCAAATATATGTTCTTACTTTATATTTTATTAAAATATATTGATTTCACTTTTTTATATTTGTAATATATAAACAAACATATTTAAATTTAAAACTATTTAAATTGTATGAAGATGTCCGTTTTAGTCTTTTTACATTTATCAACTTATCAAAAAGCTAATTTTACCAAACACGTTTAAGCTTAACAGCTCTTTATATTTCACTTCGAGCTCATAACTTTTCAATTTTCAGCTACTTTTCAGCTTTCAACTACCTTTTCAACTAGGTTTGCCAAACATAGCTATATGCTTGTTTCGCAAAGTTTATTTATGAGCTTATAGGTTATTTTAAGCTACTAATTAGTTATAAGAGCTGCTTGGTAATGTTCTCAAAATAAGCTACTAACTTAAAATTAGAGTTTATTTTGAAAAGCTACTTTAGGTAGCTTTTCAAAAATAAGCTAGTAGTTTTTTAACTTTTTTTCATCTTTATCTTTATTATTTTAAATAAATGACATTCTTTACCCCTCCCAATTAAAATTCTTTTGGTCTTTTCTCTTCAATATGTGTGGTTGTATTTCAATTTGACATTTGTGTTTGAACATTAATTTTTGTATTAACTAATCTTATGAATTATAAAGAGCAAATACCAATTTTGGTCCCACGACTATTAGCAAAATGACAATTTTGATCCACATGTTCTATTTCTACCAATTTTGATCCCATGACTATTGTTTAGTACCAATTTTGGTCCAACAACTTCTGTTTTAGTGCCAAAATTAATCGTGTCGGTCACCCATCCGTTTAAAACGTGCCGAAATCTAAAATTTTTTAAGGTATTTTCGTCCTTTTCAACTCAATATCCCAATTTGAGCATGAATAAAGAGATTTAAACCCTAAGATCGATCACAATTCACAATTCTCCTCCTCAAATTAAGGTAAAATGAGGAGGAAAACTGTGAATTTTGATTGATTTTAGGACTTAAATTCATTTATTCATACGCAAATTAAGATATTAAGTTGAAAATGATGAAAATACGCTTAACAATTTTAGATTTTTACACGTTTTAAACGGATGGGTAACCGGTGTGATAAATTTTGGCACTAAAACAATAGACGTGGGACCAAAATTGGTAGAAATGAAACATGTGGACCAAAATTGTCATTTTGCTAATAGTCGTGGGACCAAAATTTGTATTTGCTCGAATTATAAACATTTTGTTTTACTTTATATGTTTTCAAATATATATGTTCTTACTTCATATTTTATTAAAAATATATTGATTTCACTATTTTATATTTTAATATATAAACAAACATATTTAAATTTAAAATTATTTAAATTGTATGAAGATGTCTTTTCTAGTCTTTTTACATTTATCAGCTTATCAAAAAGTTAATTTTACCAAACACTTTTAAGCATAACAGCTAGATTAACAACTCTTCAGATTTCAACTTTGAGCTTATACATTTTCATTTATCAGTTACTTTTTAGTTTTATGCTACATTTTGAGCTAGGTTTGTCAAACGTAACCATACTAGTAGGGTTAAAAAAAAGTAAAAGGATAAGAGGGAGATCGAAGACAGAAATCCACTACTGCTTCAATTCAATTCTTCCCCATATTCTCTGACCTACTTATATTTAATTTCACCATTTAATTAATCAATAGGAATATGCTTTCAAAAATACAAACAAAAACATATGAAAAATTAAATAATGAAATAAATCAGCGATTCATTCTTGTCAGTAATCAAGAACCTGTTCAAAATATTTATTAATAATGAAATAAAGCAGTTCTTGAATCTTGGCAGAAAAATGATGTATGTATCAGCAACGTATATATTGGAAAGCAATACATGAAATTAAAGAATCTAAGAAAAATAGAACCTGCAGTTACGTTGTTTATTTGCATCAACTTTGTATAATTAATAATCAAGAAATGAGAGACAACTAACAAAATTATTAAGTTAATTATATGATGAATGCGAAAGAATTGAAGTGAAAAAAGTTTTAGCTGTGATACGATGATGCAAATCGAGGATTTGTGCAATTGTTATTGAAATTAGTGCATTCTGCTGCTTCTCCTTCCAATTCTTCAACGTATAGTAATTGAAAAAGTGGAAGAAGAAGCAGCAGAAGACAGAAGAACTCCACTGCTTCAATTCTTCTAATCTCATCTGCTGCAACGTATAGTAATTTCAATATTTACTTTTCCAAGCCAACATATACAATGCCACTTATATTTATATTAGGCAAAACTTGTGTGAGACCGTCTCACCATGGGTCGGGTCGGGTCGGGTCGGGTCGGGTCGGACTGCAAATGTAACACTTATATGCACAAATTTCATACTTATGCTCAAATGTAATACTAATCAGGAATATAATTTTTGTTACTTATAAGGGTAAATGTAATACTTTTAAGGGAAAATACAATACTTTTACATTTCGATTTAAAAGTATTACATTTTTCCACAAAAAGCATTATATTTGTCCTTATAAGTGAGGGGCACTTGTCAATATTACTTATTATGAAAAAATGTATTACTTTTTCTCTAATAAGTAACAAAAATTGTATTCTTGATTAGTGTTATATTTGAGCATATAAGTATGACATTTGCACATATAAGTGTGACATTTGCATGGTGCCTTGACCCGACCCGACCCGTCTCACGAATAAGGATCCATGAGACGGTCTCACACAAGTGTACCGCGATCTCTTTTATTCTATTTCTGGAACGTTCCTCAATATTAAACCCTAAACCCTTAGATATTTTATTTTAATTTTTTGTCATCATGGGCTACATTGCAATAGATGCATGCGATGAGGCCTGTGAACGAATTCTACTAATTAATCACTATATATAGACCATGGTTACGTTAATTTTATAAGGTGAACCCATATATAAAGCACATTTTTACTATACTAATTTAAGATACATTTTTAATACGTTAAAAATTTATTTTTAATACATTATTTGGTATACTATAGAATAATGTATTTTTAATACGCAAATAATATACATTCATCAGTATATAAGAAATTATATCATATATGTTTTCTAATGGGCACTTTGTTGGAATATTGCATTAGGAATAAACTATTAACCCACTAATGGCGTTTGACAGTAATAATGTGTTACCGAATATTATTTGAGTATTATTGAGTATTTGAATACAATATTTGAGTGCAGTGCTCAGTGTACAAATGAGTTCAATATGAGTTTTGTCTAAGTTCAAGTGTCCTGTCTCTACTTTGCGTTGTGAGTCTTTTTATTTCCTTCACCTCAGTAATGGAGCATTAATGCTGAGGAGCTGAACGTTGGGCATCAATGCTGAGGAGAGGAGCTGAACGTTGGGCATCAATGCTGAGTAGTGTTGGGTCTTGGGTATGTGCTGAGGAGTGAGAACCCGGAACCACTGGCAGGACCCAAAAGCAAGACAGTTGTCGTTCAAACTACCCAAGACACATCACTCCTCAGCACACTTCACTCCTCAGCATCAATGCTCAACGGTTCAACTCCTCAGCATTGATGCCCAACGTTCAGCTCCTCAGTATTGATGACCAACGCAGCTCATCTCCTCAGCATTGATGCCCAACGTTCAGCTCCTCAGCATTAATGCTCCATTACTAAGCTGAAGGAAATAAAAAGACTCACAACGCAAAGTAGAGACAGGACACTTGAACTTAGACAAAACTCATACTGAACTCATTTGTACACTGAGCACTGCAGTCAAATATTGTATTCAAATACTCAATAATACTCAAATAATATCCGGTAACACATTATTACCGTCAGCCTTGTAGTCTAGTGGCATCCGGTTGCACCCCATGTGGAAGAGGGTGGATTCGAGTGTCAGTGGAGGCATTGCTGTCTCTTTGTGCTTTAGTAGGTTGAGAAAATAGTTTTTTTTTTAATACTACTAACTCTATTACAATGTAGTATCTGTTCATAACTACTTTCTCAACCTATTGAAGGTTACCCACCACCTCCCGTATAAATTAAAGGGAAGGGTTTGATGTCAAGAAAATAGTTTGTAAACTAACCCAAAATCCATTATCATGTTTCTTTGTGATTTAGTAGGTTGAGAAAATAGTTTATGAATTAACCCAAAAACCAATATCTTAGCAATTTACCATTCTTATACGATAAATAATTTATACTTCTTACGTAATGTTGGTCCGGAACAATTAAAAGTTTAGAAAAGAAATTGAAAAGACTTTTTAACTATTTTCAAAAGAGTTATAAAAAAAAATAAATAAATAAAAAACCTCGCAGCGTAAGTCATAATTAAACTTATGTCAAACTAAGGGGGGTGTATTCAATCACGACTTTCATGAACTTTTAAATACTTTTAAAGTGATGGATTTTAATTGACTTTTGTAGAGTTTTTGTAAACTTTCCTAGAATCTTTTAAACTTTGTAAGAGTTTATAAATATCTATAGAACAAACATTTATAGAGTTTTAAAAACTTTTTCATATTAAAAAGTTTACAAAAGTCATTAAAACTCTAAATTGAATACACCCTCACAAACATTCCATAACTTCTATTAATATATTATCTATAAATTAGTGCATTGTAGAAATTAAAAAAAATATATTGATGTCACAAAAATAGAGTATATTATTCATAAATAAAATATAATCAATTTTTATAAATATAACCAATAAAAATATTTTCTTGAACTAATGAAACAACTCATGATGAGTAATATAATTAATAAATATACAATTATATAAAATTATAAACATATTAATTAAATAAAATTTAAAAATTATAAATTAAAAAATTTGTTGCAACCAGCAGCAAATATTTTTGCTGCACAGCAGCAATCTTGCTGCTGCTGTTCGCAGCAGCTTGCTGCTGTTCCATAAATCTGCTGCGAACAGCAACAGCTTGCTGCTGTTCGCAGCAGATTCTTGCTGCGATCGCACGCAGCAATTCTTGGAGGGTTGGATTTCATCTATTTATATTAATGAAGAGAAAGTCGATAGAAATCCTATTCTGACAGAGTTTGTGAAAGTCAGTAACTTTTTGAATACCAGTAGACTTTTAATAACTCTATAAAAGTCTGAATCGAATACCTGTATACTTTTAAAGAGTTTTGAAAAGTTTGAATTGAATACATGTAGACTTGTAAAGAGTTTATAAAAGTCTAAATTGAATACCACCAAACTTTTAAAGTTGATAAAAGTATTTAAAAGTTCATGAAAGTCGTGATTGAATACACCCCCCTAAGTTAAGTTTTATAGATTAGTTTTGTTGTGGGTGAGCGCAAATTTTACTGTGGACCGCGCATCAAAACGACGTCGTTTTGATTAATTAATGAAAACAGATGGATAAAACGGCCTTCATTTCGCGCAACTGCAGTTCGTTTTCAACACAATTGTAGTATCAGTTCAACACAACTACAGTTCCAGACGGATGAAACGGCCTCCGACAACTACAGATGAAAAAAATAATTTAATATGACATACGACATCGGTTCGTCGACTAACCCACGTCGTATGCTCTATTTTTAAAAAAAAATTAATATGACATACGAACCGAAGTCGTATGTTCTAATTTAAAAATAAAAAAAATAAAATTAATATGACATACAACGTCGGTTCGTTAACTAACCGACATTGTATGTTCTAATTTTTTTTAAAAATTAAAATGACATACGACGCGTCCTATGTTCTCATTAAAAAAAAATAAAGTACAACATTGGTTTTAACCGACGTTGTATGGGGAATAAGAGATTCTGCAAACTTATACGTTGTAGTAAAACACTCTGGCAACCATATTTAACAGAGTTGGCAATGGTAAAAGCGCTTGGTGCAAATAAATTTAAGAATATATAATAGAATAAATGCTAAAGTGTCATCCCGCACCATGAATCATAAGCGATTATTCATACTGCACCTTGTTCTTTCATAAGTGATTATTCGATCCACAAACTATTAAATTTTTTTCACCTAGAACTTTTTGTAGGTTTCCAGGTTACTATGATCACATGGCATAGGTTATTAGCTGATGTGAACTTTCTTTTTAAGTTAACCCCAAAATTTTAAGTCAGCTCCTAGAATACTGCGGTTGAAACTCGAAACAAAGCTCGCGAAAGAGAGTTGGGCCATACATGACAACCCATATTTCTCCTGGAGTCGGGGCAAACCTTCTCGGTCAACATTCCGCTGAGCGCAATCAAAACGCTACAGCCTACGTCGAAAACCGGTGGGACATCCTGACCGATTGGCGCTTTCAAAAGCATGTGCTCATTCATTTCATAAGAGTTTCTAAATTTTCGCAAACTTATATAATAGAAAAAACTGTACATTTAAATCTTAACCTTACCACTGAAATTCATGCAACAGGAACAGCTTCAGTGTCATTAAGAACATTAATAATCACATCTGCAGTAACCTTCGCATGAATCTGCTATATGTTCTTTTACTTTGATATTTGGTATAGATAATATAGAAATATTCAAGTTCATTTTATCGTTTGGGTATTGCTTGTATAGGTTTGGGAGGATGAACTTCCACCGAGCAGTGTTTAAAAGGAACTGATCATGATTACCAGCTTCATCAACAATCCAATGCATCTTACCAGCTTGAACAAGGAACAACAATTAAATCGCAATTTAATCAAAGTCGAGTACAGAAATGCAAGTTAAATGTCAATGATAATGCAAGCCTGAATGAAGTGAAGCCCTTTAGCATCATACAAATAGAGTTAAATTTGAACATATAGATCCAAGGAGATGATTAAGAACTTACTTTGTAATAAACAGATAATACTGATTTTATAACAATTTCATGCAGAAAAATTGTGAAGATTCTGAAGAAGAGTATCATCTTCATCACTCGCACTTACTAGCCCATTGATTGCAAGAGCAAGAGAAGATTTGCTTATCACATACTAGTGATTGGAACTTCCTGGAGAAGGGACTGCAACAATGAATCGAGTTTTGCAACTTGCTCGCTTATTTTACTCGAAATAGCATCTTCAACAGCAGAGGTTAGTTTACCTTCAAAAGTATCTACTACCCTGCAGAAATTCTTAAATGGTACATAACACACACAAACACCCTAATTATACAATAAAAAAGAATTTTAAACAGATTTTTCACCATATTAGCAGCAAAATTGCAAGTCTCTGTGTTCTAAGGAGCTCAATAAAGTTCTTACTCTCAGCTTCGAGAAGCGGCGGAACAGCTCTGTGTCTTCGCGGCTAATGAAGAGGGATTTGGTTCGGTGATATCTGAAGGGTTCGGCCGTTCAATGTCCAGATGAGATTCGCGGATTCGATCAAGGATAAAACTCCAGATGAGATTCGCAACCGGTAGCTAGTTGAGAAGGTGTTAGAAGGAAAAAAAAAAAAAGAGTCAATGTGAGCATAGATTACCAATAACTTGTAGGTAACCTGCAAGAAGTTCTAGACGAAAAAAATTTAATGGTTTGTGGATCGAATAATCACTTATGAAAGAACATGGTGCGGCATGAAGAATCGCTTATAGTTCATGGTGCGGGATAAATAACCTCAAAGCCAATTCACACAATCACACATATGTAAATACAGCCAAAGCAAAGAAACAAAGGTAATGCGATTGAGAAGTCAGATTTAGGCAATGCGATTAATGCATATTAACGTAACCTTATAATCTAATATTAGGATTATGGATTAATATGATGGATTAGGAACTAATGATAATAGTTAACTCTTCATTTCGGTGTTGGCTGCTCAAGCTTTAACTCCTGAGCTTATTGCATGGAAAGGATCGATCGACGAGAGTATTGCATGGACTGGCTCAAGCTTCAACTCTTCAACCTCACTACTGATTAGAAATCGATCGACGGGAGTATTGCATCGGAAGTGTTAGGTGTTGGCCGCTCATTCGGAGGTACGGTTGCATCATATTCGTGGTTGTATTTTATTTCTTTTATTATTTTTGTTTTTCTTTAGATTTCATCTATATCATCTGTAAAGGAGCTGGTGTGCATATTTGTGAAGCTTAAGCAAATGATATGAAGAAGGAGAAGCCGGTGTCGCATGGCATGTTGTACCACTGGAGATGAAGCTGGTGTCGGTTATGAAGAGAATATCTGTAGCCGCCCTACATTCCATGTCTCAGATTTGTGAAGCTTAAGCAAATGATACCAAGAAGAAGGAGCTGGTATCGCAGATCTGTGGTCGCCCTCCATTTCCTTCATGTTGCAGACGGTCAATTTTTTTTCAAGATACAATGTCGGTTATGAAGCATAACCGACGTTGTATCTATTATATTTTTTATTTTTAAATTGTTACAACGTCGGTTATTACACATAACCGACGTTCGTAACTATTTTATTTTATTTTTTTAAAATAGATACGACGTCGGTTATGTATAATAATCGACGTCGAATCCTTAATTTTTATTTTTTTAAATGACATACGACGTCGGTTTTCGGAAACTGATCGACGTCGTATCATTAATTTACTACGTCGCAAAATAACCCAACGTTGTATGTACAAAAAAATTCGACATTAAAAGAGTTTTTTGTAGTAGTGAAGAGTCCTACTCCCTCAAGGAAAGCTACTGGAAGCGGAAGTCCTTCTCCTACTCCTTCAAAAGGAACTTGTAGCAGTGGAAACTCATCTCCCATATCTCGATTACCATCTCTGTGGAAAGCAACATCAAAATGGACTCGTGTTTACACAGTCATGCCCGCTATGGCAACTAATGCAACTTTGGTGGAAGAACAAGTAGTAAGCATCACCAAAACTCTTTGAGGGGGTGACTGTGCTTTTTCATAACCAAAAGAGGCAGATAGATAACCTAGCTAAAAAAGTAGATAGTGTAACGAATGGATAAACAAGTCGAGCTTATGGAAAACAACCCGAAGGCCAAAAAGAAGTTGAACCAACTCATGGAGGTAGGCCCACTACAAGGATAGAAGAAGCTTTATCTCGCCCGCCACCTGTTGAAAAGAGCGTTCCAATCTCTAGGGCATGATACATGTTGAGCAACTAAATGACTACATCATGGGAACCATCAAAAAGCTTGAGGGGAGAAAACATTCTTATACATATGCCAAGCCTTACACTCAAAAGATTGGGGAACTAAGGATGCCACCTAGGTATCAGCCACCTGAATTCCAACAATTTGAAGGGAAGAAGGGGAATCCTAGGCAACACATCGCCAATTTCGTGGAAACTTGCAATGAGGCTAGGACATATGGTAACTACCTAGTTAAGCAATTTGTTCGTTCGTAGGGAACAACTTTTGACTGGTATACTAATCTTGAGCCAAGTTGTATTGACAGTTGGCACGACATGGAGCGTGAATTCTTAGATCGTTTCTATAGCACAACAAGAACTGTCAGCTTCGTGGAACTCACCACTA
>CM008343.1:25866856-25887926 GCA_002525835.2 Ipomoea batatas
TAACAACATTTTCATGAACCCTTAGTTTAAACTTAAGTTCTAGGAAGAAAAATCACCATGATAACAACATTATGGAGCACTTGTGTTGAAGAAAAAACTATGGAGTTCTTGGATCACAATCTAGAAGAATGAAATTTTCTTCCTCTTCTTTTCCCTTCTATTTTCGAAAATGAGAGAGAGAGACTGAGTGATGGGAAAGATGGCTTGAAGCTTAAGTTAACAAGTATGATCATCCCATACTTCTTATGACAAAACACTATTTAATCACCATGTGGTAATAAGGGTGACACTTGTCAAAATTCCATGGTAGATATTGAAGAGTAGGGATTATTTTGCCAGTTTGGGATCAAATCAGATAAAGGTTCGGAGGATTATAACTTAATTCGGAAAAATTCTAACACCAAAATTATTCTAAAAATAATCCCGTCATTAACCACTAAAATCGGGAATTTTTCGGTATCTCGCGAAATACAGGTACGAAGGTCCGTAACAATTTCACTCTTACAGTCCGTTTAAATTTCTCTTGAACTGAGTAGGAAGTTTAGGCTTAATCGTATCATACTTAATAATCCACCTTCTAGGGAAATTCGAACTGTATATACATCCTTAAAAATTTTTCGGTTCGTGACCGGTACGTAGATCGCAGCTTATTAATAACTAGTCTAAAAAAAAATTCTTTTTGTAGTACCGAGAGATCTTCTCATAAATGTCATAGCCTAAAAAAAATATTTTCGAACCCTAACTGTGTCGGAATAACTGAGGGGTTACAGTCTTCCCCTCCTTAAAATAGTTTCGTCCTCGAAACTTCCTTTTTGACATCCATGGATCCCAAGTAGGTTACTACTCACCTTCTTTTACCCAAAACGAATTTCTAGCATGCCTAATCTTAACACATAATTTGTTTAGGCATATAATAGTTAGATCGACTCCACGCACCTGAGTTAAATAATACCGGATAACGTCCCATCATAACGATTTCCAACTCCCATGTAGCTTCCTCGTGACTGTGGTTCGACAATTGGACTTTGATCATTTTGACTGATTTCCTCCTCGTATCTCGTGTTTTCGAGTCCAAGATTCGAACTGGTCTTTCCTCGTATGCCAACGAATCATCCATCTCCAGTTCCTCCGGCTCCAATACATGGGATGCGTTAGGTACATACCGCTTAAGTTGAGAAACATGAAATACGTTATGTACTTTATCAAGCTCAATCGGTAGGGCCAGTCGATAGGCTAAATTTCATATCCTTTCCAGAATTTCGTAAGGTCCTATATAACGAGGACTCAACTTTCCTTTCTTCCCAAACCTTCTGACTCCTTTAGTGGGTGAGACTTTCAGTAACACCTTCTCCCCAACTTGATATTCGGTGAATTGTCGCTTCAAATCGGCATACGACTTTTGTCGATCCTGCGCGACTTTCATCCTTTCTCGAATTATCTTGATCGCCTCAGTAGTCTCCTATAAGTTCTGAGGTCCAAGTGTAACGATATCGCTTTTGTCGCTCCATCACAGATTACTTCGACATTTCCGCCCATATAATGCCTTATAAGGTGCCATTCCTATACTTGCATGGTGGCTGTTGTTATAGGAAAATTCTATCAAATCCAACTGTTCGTCCCATGAACCCTGGAAATCGAGCACACAACCTCTGAGCATATCTTCCAACGTTTGTATTGTTCGCTCCGTTTGGCCATCAGTGGCAGGGTGAAAAGCCGTACTCAGTTTGAGTTGAATGCCCATTGCCATTTGTAACGCTTCCCAAAAATGTGATAGAAATCGTGAGTCTCTGTCTGAAACGATATCTTGCGCTACCCCGTGGTGTTTAACCACATGCTTAATATAGGCTCTTGCCAACCTTTCCATTGACCATGTTTTGTTCATTGGGATGAATCTCGCTGTCTTGGTCAGTCGATCGACAACAACCCACACTTGATCATTTCCCGCCTTGGTTCTAGGCAATCCTCCCACGAAATCCATAGAGATTGAGTCCCATTTCCACTGCAGAATCTCTAGTGGTTGCAATAATCCCCTTGGTTTACTTCTTTCTGCCTTGACCTTTTGACAGTTCAAACATCTAGCCACAAATTCGGCTACATCCTTCTTCATGCCCGACCACCAAAAGTTTTGTTTCAAATCCTTATACAATTTATCTCCACCAGGATGAACTGAATAAGGTGTGTAATGGCCTTCTTTCATTATTTGCTCCATTATCTTCTTACACCCTTTTGGTATTATCCACCTACCTTGGAATCTTACACTCCCATCTAGGTGTAGTTCAAATGGTCCATGTTTTCCATCAACCATCTTCTCCTTGATGCTCTCCACCCAATTTTCCTCTTCTTGTGCTCGTTTGATTTCCTCAAATAGGGTCGAGTGGCCGACATGTAATATAATTTCTTTTCTTGTTCCATTTGACCGCACATCTTTACTTCCAGGTTGAGTTCTTGAAACTCCTTACATAACTGCTCGGGTAATATCCAAAGAGCATGGTTTGTCTTCCGACTCAAGGCATCAGCTACCTTGTTTGCTTTACCCTCGTGATACTGAATTTCCAAGTCATAGTCTTTAATTAACTCCAACCATCTCCTTTGTCTTAAATTGAGATCCCTCTGGGTGAAGATATACTTTAAACTCTTGTGATCTGTATAAATCTTGCATGAGACTCAATAGAGGTAGTGTCGCCAGATTTTGAGAGCGAATACCACTGCTGCCAATTCCAAGTCATGTGTCGGGTAGTTAGCTTCATGAGGTTTTAATTGTCGAGAAGCATATGCTATTACCCTTCCATCTTGCATGAGGACACATCCTAGTCCTTTGTGAGACGCATCAGTATACAACTCATAACCTTCCGTTCCAACAGGTAGAGTTAACACTGGAGCGGTTGTCAATCTCTTCTTAAGCTCCTGGAATGCCTGCTCGCATTCTCCATTCCAACTATACTTGGTCGTCTATTTGAGCAAGTTCGTCAGTGGTCTTGCTATCTTTGAGAAGTCCCGAACAAACCTTCGGTAATAACCCGCCAAACCTAAGAAACTGCGGATTTCCGTAACTGATTTGGGCACTTCCCATTCAATTACAACTCGTATCTTGGCTGGATCCACCCTTATTCCCTCCTTGGTGATTACGTGACCAAGAAATGCGACTTCTCTTTTCCAAAATCCGCATTTTAAAAGCTTTGCGAAAAGTTTCTTTTCCCTCAGTGTCTGTAACACTGTCCTAAGATGTTCCTCGTGTTCCTCCGGGGTTTTAGAGTAGACCAAGATGTCATCTATGAAAGCGACGACGAATTTATCTAGGTACGGAAGAAAAATTCGGTTCATCAAATCCATAAAGGTTCCTAGGGCGTTAGTCACTCCGAATGGCATGACTGTGAACTCGTAGTGTCCGTATCTCGTCCGAAATGCCGTTTTAGGCACATCCTCTTTTGCTACTCGCACTTGGTGATACCCTGACCGTAGGTCAATCTTCGAGAATACACCCGCTCCTTTCAATTGATCAAATAGGTCATCGATCCTGGGCAACAGGTACTTATTCTTTACTGTGACTCGATTGAGTTCCCTATAGTCAATGTACAGTCTAAGACTCTCATCCTTCTTTTTCACGAACAACACTGGTGCGCCCCAAGGCGATACGCTTGGCCTAATAAATCCCTTTTCCAACAACTCTGCCAATTGTGCCTTCAGCTCCTCCATCTCTTTGGGTGCCATCCGATAAGGCGCTTTTGAGATAGGTGAGGTTCCTGGTACAAGATCGATGGTGAATTCCACTTCCCTTTCTGGTGGCATCTTAGTGAGATCGTCGGGGAATACGTCAGGAAATTCGCATACAATTGGAATTCGGTCCATCTCGAGTTCTTCTACTTCGGCGTCTTGCACCAAGTAGAGATACGCTTCACATCCCTGGCGAAAGTACTTCTTTAATTTCTGCATCGTCAACAACCTTGACTCGGGTTGCTTGTCAAATCCTCGGTAGGATATTCTCCTTCCCTTTGGTCCTTGTAGAACAATTTTTCGCTCATTACACACGATCCGAGCTTTGTACTTATCCAACCAGTCCATCCCGAGTACTACATCGATGCCTTCAAGTTCAAAACGAGTAAGGTTTCCGGGGCAGTTAAACCCCGCTATTTCTATAGCAACGTCGTCATAACCATCCTTACCGGATACTACTACTCCCGAAGCCTTTGTGACATTTAAATCTAACTTAGCAGTAGGCCTTAACTTTAGTTTATCAGCGAACGCAGAGGATATAAATGAATTGGTAGCCCCTGTATCAAATAGGACTAATCCGAGTACTAAGTTTATGGGGAATGTACCAGATACGGCGTCGCTAGCCTGAGCCTGAGCGCTATTGACGACGTAAATCCTGCCTTGTTTCTCTCCGCTGCTTTCTCCCATCACTTGCTTTCCCTTGTGGTTGGAACCAAACGTGGCGTTCACTGGTCTTCCCAAATTCACAGACTGGAGATGGTTCTCTTGTCTTCTGCTCCCGCGGGCTTTTGGCCGGCATTCCCATTGAATCTCCTTCCTTGATTCACATTCTGCAGAGGTTTTTGGGGACTGTCTTCTTGACTTCGGCACTGAAAAGATTTGTGCCCCAGGAGACCACACTTGTAACATCTAAACTTCATTCCTTGACAGTTTTCTCCGGGATGATTCCTCCCACATCTTGGGCAAGCAGGACGGTTCCCCTGATTGACTCCTTCTCTTCCCCGTACTGGGTTGAAGCTGCCTTGGTTGGCTTTCTTGTTTCCTGTTGGTCCAGGTACACTTGATAATGATCCGAGGCTCTATCATACGCCTCTTTCAAGGTAGAACACATGAATGGGGCGATCATTCCTCTTATGCTTCAGTCCAATCCCCGAACGAATCTTCTTGCCTTACTTGCCTCGTTAGGTACGATATCTTGTGCGAAACGCATCAGCTCTACGTATTGGTCATAATATTCCTGGATAGTTGCTCCCTTCTGTTTCAGTCGCAGAAACTTCTCACATTTAATCCCTTTAATACGCTCGGTGTAGAATTGTTCCCTTAGTTCCACCTTGAATTCTTCCCAACCAAACGCTGGGTCTTGCAGGAGATCAGGTCCGATTGTCGCCCACCAATTGTCTGCGGCTTTCATCAGGTAATAGACTGCAGAAGGAACTCGTTGATTCGCAGGACAATTCACTGCGTTGAGCAACTTGTCGAACGTTCTGATCCACTCCTCCAAAATCACCGGATCTTTTTCTCCTGCGTAGTACGGTGGTTGTCGGCTGGCTATTGCCTTAGCAAAATCCACCCGTGGCTGTCCCTGGTTTTGGTTCTGACCTTGCTGAGCTAGCATAAACTCAACCATCATCTCCATGGCCTGAGCCATACGATTTATTGCAGAGATATTATCGTTGTTACCCGCAGGCGCATTTCGTCTCGGCGGCATATTTGCTGGATGATAACTCCAGTTTAGTACTCGAGGTACAGAAGTTCTTACGGAATTAGCTAGTTAGGCAGTTAGTATAACACCTACTCAAGTCCTATACGTCACTTCCTAACATTCACCCTTTTCATACCCTCTAAGCGAGGGTTTCAAACGTAGCGTACTGATAATCAACACATTACGCTAGCAAGCTCACTCATAAAAGCTTAAGCAACCACATGCAGGAACACACAAATATTGATCATATTATTCAACGACCAGAACCGTGAGATTCTGTAAAGTAAAAGTGGAATACCCCCTTCTTATGCCACCCGGCCTCCATTCCAGCTCTGCTCTGAACTTGTACTCGTCAAACTGTAACAATAACTTAGATTGGTCTTAACGAACCTAAGCTGACTTCGAAACTTGGTTAACTCGAAACTAGAGCTGACTCGAAAAAGTTTGACTTAGGATTCTGACTCGAAACAGGGCTCTGATACCAACTTGTAACACCCCGACTCGGCTATACCGAACAGCCGGTGTAGTTACCGCCACACCTAGACTAAACCCAATCACATACAGATAGGATTCATTCTAGATGCACAGGCTAAAGATAAGGAAACTGTACTATATCGTCATGACCATCATAACTTGATATATATTTTCATAGCATCAACAAAAGAGTAGCTAACTAGCTACTAACATGTACCAAAGTTTAGTTACAGCCCACCAAGAGAGTTTGAGCTAGACACGACCTCACTAGCCATCTTAGCACTAGCATGGCTACAAAAGATATATACACAAAAAGGCCAGACTTGACTTCCCACCCTAGGCACTATCTAGTCTAACGAGTGGTACACCGGGCCAGTATAGGTGCCCCACACGAGGTGCCACTCACCCTCGAACCAGGTGATGTGGTCTAGGAAGTTGCAAGTGTTGATGTACATCATCCACTCCTCATGATACATGATAAGCACCAAGAATAGCTCATTTTAGGGGTCATTAACGGGCTAGAATTGTATGGTTTAGTACCCATTTCATAAGAATATCATGCGTTTAGACTCTAATGTGACCAAAACCGCTAACAAGAGCTTGGAAGATGCTTTTAAGCTATTTTGCAGCCAAACGGACGACCTAAGGCCGAAACGGAGCAGAAAATGGAAAAACCATGAAGCAGGAGCCTCCCACAAAGCCTCACACGCGTGTGGAGGGGCGTGGAAACATTCCAGATAGCCCCCACGACCTCCACCACGCGTGTGGAAGAAACGCGGAAAAAGAGTCTTCAGGGCTCGACGCGTCGAGACCCCCAAATCAGCCCTAAAATCCTGCTGTGGGAAAATTACTATGTTGCCCCTATTTTGTTTCCCCTATATAAGGCTCCTTATTTCAGACCTTTGGGGCATTAGTTTTAGGTAGTAGATAGCTTAGGTAGGGGAGGAGACTCCCAATAGTTTTAGATCCAATTTTCCTTTCCAAATTCTAATTAGAGTAGATTTAGATTAGGTTGAAGATGAAGATGTAGATCCAAACTTCCTTGGGTATAAATTCTCTCCTTTCAATTTAAAGTTTGATCTTTTATATTATTGCTTTGTTTATATTGCTTCTATTTAATGTTTAGCATGTTAGAGTAGAGTAGAAAGGGGATTGGTGGCCCCATGGTAGATCTATGTGGATGTTTAATATTATTGCTAGATTAAATGTGAGCTTTGTGATTGTTGGATGATGATCTTGTGTGGATGATGTTTATTATTGCTTTGTGCCTAAGTGTGCACCTTAGATAGCAAACTCAAAGGAAGTGAGTGTGTGTGCGATAGCGGCCACTCACGAGCCTAGATCACCCACATCTCCGCTCTTAGTCCGAAAGGACAAGATCCGAGAGGAGTGGTAGACAAAGTGTTCGATGAAATGCCCCAACCGAATGAGGATGTGGGAGTCCAAAGTGTGACGCCACTTGGTGATGTGCCATGAACTCCCTAGTCTATTCCACATCTCTAGCTCACGAAACCATACAAGGATAGTCCTTATAGAGAAGCCTAAGGCCCCGATCTCCGTCTTTACCTTTATTTTACACAACCTTTATCAACCTTCCCCTTCCTTACCAATGAATCCAACCCTTAGCAAATCTTGTAACTCTTTTCCTTCAACCTCTTAGATGCCAACACACTAATTCGATTCCCATTTGCCATCCTTGAGAGACACGCCACTCGGGGAGTTTAACTCTTCGTTTTACCACCTTCACCTTCACTCCCACTAAATTACATCCTTCAAACTGGCGCCGTTGTCGGGGATGGCAAACGATTTTGAATAGTGTTGACATCTTTGAAGTCGATTTTTAAGAGTTCTTGAATTGCTTTCTTTTTGTTTGTTTTATTTTCTTATTTTTGATCATTTGCTTGAAGAAGTGAGCTTACATTGCCTTGAATATCTTGTGCTCACTTGCAACTACTTCTAGTTGCAATATATTTGTTGTTGGTTAAGCTTTGTGCAGGAAATTTTCTTTGTCAAATCATTTGAAGCTTAACAATGAGTGCTTATCTGTATTCCCATGGTTACCCATACCATGGAAGACCATACACAACAAATATTCCACCCCAAACCTATGAACCTTACCCATATTACTATCCAAACCCTTATGAATACCCACCACCACAATATACATATCCACCTTACCCAAACACTTTCCCTTATTCCAATTATGCACCATATCCTCATGATACCCCCTCTGTGCTTACCCACGAAAGAATTGAGAAACCTACATACCAAAATGGAGAGGAATCCATTAGTTCTATAGTTGAGAGTATTAACAACCGACTTATTCAAGTCATGAAGGGGATTGATCCCAATTGTGAACCGGCATTAAAGGCCACAATTCCTTCAATTGTTAAACCTCCATCTCATTATAACCCTCCATCAAATTATAACCTTGAGAGAAATAGGTATTCTCATTCTTACACTCATCCTAGCTATTCACCCCCACCTCAACAACATGATAGATACTTCCACGAAACACCACCCTTTAATCAAAATTTCACCCAATCCATACCATATGAGAGACCATCTTGTGAGTATCTTCCTCCGGTCAATGACGAGATCCAAATCTTGAAGGATAAATTAGAAATGTTCATCCAAATGGCCAAGGAGGATACTATCAAATTAAGAGATGAAATTAGGAGCGAAATGAAGAAGAATCTTGTTACTCTTCGCGAGGAAGGACTTCCACTGGATGAGATTGAGGCTAAGATGCTATCAATGTCGGAATAGCTTATGAAGAGAATGCTACCAATGGATCATCCGACAATGGAAACCAACCAACAGGAGAGTGACAAGATGGACAAGACAATTGACAATGAAGAGGTGAGTGTAGAAGAACAAGAAGAACTTGATGCCCCGGTACTTCAAGAAGTTTCAACTTTCGAGTTGAACATACCACAAGGGGAAGAAATTGAGAGTGAGGACGAGGATCAAATTGAAATTGTGTGGGAAGACGAAGAACCCACACAAGGTAAGACTCTCACTCCAACTCTTATCAAAAGTTCTTATAATGTTTGTGAGGATGATTCCCTGGTACTTCATGATAATTTTGATAAAGCTTCTTTTTGCTCATGGGAGAGTGATTCCTTACAATTTTGTGATGATTTGGGGTGTGAGGATGATATCGAGTTATTAGGGATCATAGAAGGAGAAAGGGAAAGAAGGGAAAGGATTGTCACCATTGACAATCCAAAAGAACAAGAGTGGAGAGAAAACGCTTTAGATGTGCTAGACTGTGGAAAAGGTGTTCATTGGGAGACCTTTAAGGACAAGTTTTTAGGGGATGGAACAAGTGATGAGAAGGGAGAAGAGGGGCGCGCTATTCTTAAATATCTTAGGGTAATACCCCATGCTTATTTGTTAATAAACTGTGTTTTCCCCTTCATTGTTTTTAAATTCAAGGATGTCCTACATCTTGGGGCATACCTTGAAGCTAAGGTTCACGGGACGCTTGGAAAGGTCCCAAAATCTGTGTGTTTTGAAGGATAGAACACACAACGTCTGGCCAGGAGACGTTAAACCGTGGCGCACTTGGGAGGCAGTCCCAACGTTATCCTTAGCTTAGAATTTTAATTCTTGTTTACTTTTCCTTTTCTTTGTTTATTAGTAATTTTTCTTTTTAGAATAGCCTTGCTTGAGCTAACAATGCAGGTGATTTTGGTGCTAAGCCATGACGAATGAGCTAAAACGAATCAAAAACGGAAGGCAAAAGCCAGGAGACGGTGCTCAGCACTGCTGGCCACGCCTACTCACACGCATGTAGCCAGGCGTGGAATCTTTCCAGAGCCGCTCAACGAGGACCACCACGCGTGTGAGTCGCGTGGACTGGTCCTGGACAGATTTTCGTGCATTATTTTCTTTTCATCCAATTTTTCTAAATCTCCCAGGTCTGGCTGTGCCAATAATTATAACTTTTAAGCAATTACCCAAAGGCGAGAGGATGATGAGCCGACATCTTAAAGAGAATAGATCGGCAACAAACTGAAGATAAAGTTGTAGACGCATCGTATGGTATATCTTTCTAAATTTTCTTCCAATTTTTATAAGCATATTTGTTTTGGTTCACAAAGGATGAGTCGCATGATTTTGTTATGATGGGTATATTTATATTTTTAGAAAATTTATTTGAAGCCCATAGCACACTTTTTAAGTGTGGAAAGATGCTTTAATGCACAATCTTTTAAGACCCTAATCCTTTTTCCTCTATTCCTAATGGAAACATCTAACACGATGTTCACTTTTAAGTGTGGAAAGGATTTATGTTTCTTGAAATAGTTGATTAATTGAGTAATAAGGTATAGGAACTAGAGGGCGTGTTATTGCCAATACTATCTAGGAGGGCTCCTAACCTTGTGCCAAATATGAATGTCTTAAATATGCTTTGGAAGTTACACTTGCACTAATTTGCACAATTGACCCAAAAATTGAAAATTTTTATGTGTGATTGCATGCCTTCACCTTGTATTTTGTTTGGACCTCAGTCAAGGATCACTCGAAGTGGGAGTGTAAACCCCTTGAGTTTTAGAAAGATAAAAATTGCGAAGCCCGGAAATTGAATTAATCTTAGCAGGACATGGGGCAAAAGGAGAGCCTAAGTGAGCTTAGAGTGAAAACAATCCCTAATCCCTAGAAAAAGGCATGAGGGGTTGATATGGTGAAACGTGAATAAAGGCTTAAGGCCATTCCTAGAGATAAAAGTGAGGTGAGCCATCTTGTCTGGGTAAGTGGTAACCATTGCACTGTCTTCGAAAAAGCATGGATCTCCATGTGAAGTCGGTTACCCCGAAGAGATCTTGAAAGATGAGAAAATAGAGAGGAGGTGAGCCACTTCGCTAGGATTCAGGCACCCATTGCACTGACCTTCGAAAAAGCATGGATCTCCATGTGAAGTCGGGTAGCTTGATGACGTTATCTTAGGAAGTGAGAAAATAGAGTGATCACCCAAGCCATGGCGATGAGCGGTCCATGTCCCTGCCCTCACTTATATAATGTCAAGGGGCTTTGGCATTAGGTTGGAAATTGGCTAGGGGGTGAGCATCGTTCCCACAAGTCGGATCGGCTGCAGGCCCCTAGAAAATACAAGGTGAAACCCTATTGTCTTTTGCATGCTTGAAAGTGTAAAACTTTTTATGTTATATCTATCTCCTGAGACTTAACTTCCTTAGCATATTTCTTACATTTGGTCGGCATGATTTTGTGGTCTTGGTAGATAGTGTAGGGAATTTCACCCACTCAACTCCGAACACCTACACATCGCTTGATCAATTGACGATGAGAGAACGAACTATCCTTGGTGCTTATATGATTAGTGTTTAGAAAAGTATGCTTGCTTGAGGACAAGCAAGGTTTAAGTGTGGAAACTTTGATAATGTCACCAAAACCGCTAACAAGAGCTTGGAAGATGCTTTTAAGCTATTTTGCAGCCAAACGGAGGACCTAAGGCCGAAACGGAGCAGAAAATGGAGAAACCATGAAGCAGGAGCCTCCCACGAAGCCTCACACGCGTGTGGAGGGGCGTGGAAACATTCTAGAGAGCCCCCACGACCTCCACCATGCGTGTGGAAGAAAGGCGAAAAAAGAGTCTTCAGGGCTCGACGCGTCGAGCCCCTGGCTCGACGCGTCGAGACCCCCAAATCAGCCCTAAAATCCTACTGCGGGAAAATTACTATGTTGCCACTATTTTGTTTCCCCTATATAAGGCTCCTTATTTCAGACCTTTAGGGCATTAGTTTTAGGTAGTAGATAGCTTAGGTAGGGGAGGAGACTCCCAATAGTTTTAGATCCAATTTTCCTTTCCAAATTCTAATTAGAGTAGATTTAGATTAGGTTGAAGATGAAGATGTAGATCCAAACTTCCTTGGGTATAAATTCTCTCCATTCAATTTAAAGTTTGATCTTTTATATTATTGCTTTGTTTAGATTGCTTCTATTTAATGTTTAGCATTTTAGAGTACAGTAGAAAGGGGATTGGTGGCCCCATGGTAGATCTATGTGGATGTTTAATATTATTGCTAGATTAAATGTGAGCTTTGTGATTGTTGGATGATGATCTTGTGTGGATGATGTTTATTATTGCTTTGTGCCTAAGTGTGCACCGTAGATAGCAAACTCAAAGGAAGTGAGTGTGTGCGCGATAGCGGCCACTCACGAGCCTAGATCACCCACATCTCCGCTCTTAGTCCGAAAGGACAAGATCCGAGAGGAGTGGTAGACAAAGTGTTCGATGAAATGCCCCAACCGAATGAGGATGTGGGAGTCCAAAGTGTGACGCCACTTGGTGATGTGCCATGAACTCCCTAGTCTATTCCACATCTCTAGCTCACGAAACCATACAAGGATAGTCCACATAGAGAAGCCTAAGGCCCCGATCTCCGTCTTTACCTTTATTTTACACAACCTTTATCAACCTTCCCCTTCCTTACCAATGAATCCAACCCTTAGCAAATCTTGTAACTCTTTTCCTTCAACCTCTTAGATGCCAACACACTAATTCGATTCCCATTCGCCATCCTTGAGACACACGACACTCGGGGAGTTTAACTCTTCGTTTTACCACCTTCACCTTCACTCCCACTAAATTACATCCTTCAATACTCCAGGGGACTCGGGTCCCACGGGTAGGATAGCGAATGACAAACTCGAGGGGATCACTCTCGGGTAAAACCTCCATGGGATATAACCCATAGCTAGCCTGGATGACGTCGAGGGGACACAACGGATCAACAGGGGCAGGTGACCAAACCGGTACCGCTGGTGAGACAGAAGTGGGAACAGGGTCGGGAGTACAAGTCAGAACTGGAGGGTCTGGAACATAGTCGGGGGCGAACAGGTCACCATCAGAAAGATACTGTACGTAGTCATCGTAATCTAAGACAGGGAACTAAAACTCCGATGGATCGGAGTCCGCGGGGCTACACGAGCCCACACTAGATTCCATCTGATAAAGGACACAATGTAGTGTAGTTAGCACGACGGCTAAGTAAGGAAATCCACTGTCACTCAAAAGTAAACAAAGGTTTCAAAAAACATAATACTCAGAAAACTGTAAGCTTTACCCATAAGTTGCAATCTACCTGTAATCAGATTATCAACAAAAGAAAGTATAGCATAGTATATGAGTGACATCAGCATATAATACTTTCATTTCCGAGAATTCCATCATTTAATTCAAAATAGTGAGTTCAACAACACACACACTTTACTGTTCAGAACTCATGACATTTATTCTGCGACCTAGTTACGGACTTACGGAGTAACTAGATTTTCATAGTTAGTAAAATTTACTTAGTTTCCCCCTGGATAAGTGCAAGGCATACTTGGAATATTTTCAAGAACCTCGGGCCGCGGCACTCATGCCTCTTGTAGGTCAAACATCTCAATAACTTCCGGGCCACGGCTCACAAGTCTCCCGTAAAGTAAAACATCTCAATAACTTCCGGGCCACGGCTCACAAGCCACCCGTAAAGTCAAATATCTCAATAACTTCCGGGCCACGGCTCACAAGCCTCCCGTAAAGTCAAACATCTCAATAGCACTATCCAAAAACTAAGGTTTTCAAAACATTCTTTCTTTCATTGAGTTTAATTAGTATTTTCACATGATGACTCAACAAAATTATTCTTATTCAAATATGTTTCCAAAATACACACATTTGTTAATGACTTTTCACCATGAAATTTCCAAGTGACAAGAGTCACACTTGTTTCTTAAAATACAATTTTTCTCCAGATTGATGAACATAATTTACAAATAATATTTGAGCTTTCAAAAATTGACACGGTTGCCCGTAGGCCTTCCAAACATCATAGCATTCAGGAGCAAAAACATCGGAAGAAAGTTCGGTCGAAAACGGATCCGTGTCGCGCAGACTCACGGATGTCCGCAGCGACGGACGCATGGTGGACGCGTGCGACCGGGCCGCGTCCGCTCGTTCGGCTGGGATGCCGAAATTCTGGCACCCACGGACGCACAGCGGACGCGCGTCCGTGGTCGCGTCCGGCCTTTTGGCCGTGACGCCGAAACGATGTGCGCCAATGGACGCGCTGTGGACGCGCGTCCAAGGCCGCGTCCATCCGATTTTGCCAACTTCGGGCAACAAAAACTGGGTTGTAACGCCCCGATTTTCCAATATTTTCACAAGTATAAGCCCATATGAACATAAACACAACATATACATGCATAAATTAACTATGAGCATGCATACCAAAAACTACCAAACATTAAAGTGTAGTTTCTTTGAACCAACATGTAGATCCACAACTTAGCACATAACTTTCACATAAAATTCCTAGTCACATAATTTACTAGCATTTGTTCACCTTCAAGTGACTAAACCAACTTAAGGGACTCCTTACCTCCCAAGTAGATTTTTTTAAGACCGTAGAAAGATGGTGATCTTCTCCTCCAAACTTTTCACCGAAGATCCTAAACAAAAATCACCATGATAACAACATTTTCATGAACCCTTAGTTTAAACTTAAGTTCTAGGAAGGATTTTAGTCATATTAACCGAACAAAACCAAAGTTTTTACCTATTATGGAGAACTAGTGTTGAAGAAAAAACTATGGAGTTCTTGGATCACAATCTAGAAGAATGAAATTTTCTTCCTCTTCTTTTCCCTTCTATTTTCGAAAATGAGAGAGAGAGAGTGAGTGATGGGAAAGATAGCTTGAAGCTTAAGTTAACAAGTATGATCATCACATACTTCTTATGAAAAAAACACTATTTAATCACCATGTGGTAATAAGGGTGACACTTGTCAAAATTCCATGGTAGATCTTGAAGAGTAGGGATTATTTTGCCAGTTTGGGATCAAATCAGATAAAGGTTCGGAGGATTATGACTTAATTCGGAAAAATTCTAACACCAAAATTATTCTAAAAATAATCCCGTCATTAACCACTAAAATCGGGAATTTTTCGATATCTCGCGAAATACAGGTACGAAGGTCCGTAACAATTTCACTCTTACAGTCCGTTTAAATTTCTCTTGAACTGAGTAGGAAGTTCAGGCTTAATCGTATCATACTTAATAATCCACCTTCTAGGGAAATTCGAACTGTATATACATCCTTAAAAATTTTTCGGTTCGTGACCGGTACGTAGATCGCAGCTTATTAATAACTAGTCTAAAGAAAATTCTTTTGAAGTACCGAGAGATCTTCTCGTAAATGTTATAGCCTAAAAAAAATATTTTCGAACCCTAACTGTGTCGGAATAACTGAGGGGTTACAGTCTTTCCCCCTTAAAATAGTTTCGTCCTCGAAACTTCCTTTTTGACATCCATGGATCCCAAGTAGGTTACTACTCACCTTGTTTTACCCAAAACGAATTTCTAGCATGCCTAATCTTAACACACAATTTGTTTCGGCATATAATAGTTAGATCGAATCCACGCACCTGAATTAAATAATTCCGGATAACGTCCCATTATAACGATTTCCAACTCCCATGTAGCTTCCTCGGGACTGTGGTTCGACCATTGGACTTTGATCATTTTGACTGATTTCCTCCTCGTATCTCGTGTTTTCGAGTCCAAGATTCGAATTGGTCTTTCCTCGTATGCCAACGAATCATCCATCTCCAGTTCCTCCGGCTCCAATACATGGGATGCGTCAGGTACATACCGCTTAAGTTGAGAAACATGAAATACGTTATGTACTTTATCAAGCTCAATCGGTAGGCCAGTCGATAGGCTAAATTTCATATCCTTTCCAGAATTTCGTAAGGTCCTATATAACGAGGACTCAACTTTCCTTTCTTCCCAAACCTTCTGACTCCTTTAGTGGGTGAGACTTTAAGTAACACCTTCTCCCTAACTTGATATTCGGTGAATTGTCACTTCAAATCGGCATACGACTTTTGTCGATCCTCCGCGACTTTCATCCTTTCTCGAATTATCTTGATCGCCTCAGTAGTCTCCTGTAAGTACTGAGGTCCAAGTATAACGATATCGCTTTTGTCGCTCCAGCACAGAGGACTTCGACATTTCCACCCATATAATGCCTCATAAGGTGTCGTTCCTATACTCGCATGGTGGCTGTTGTTATAGGAAAATTCTATCAAATCCAACTGTTCGTCCCATGAACCCTGGAAATCGAGCACACAACCTCTGAGTATATCTTCCAACGTTTGTATTGTTCGCTCCGTTTGGCCATCAGTGGCAGGGTGAAAAGCCGTACTCAGTTTGAGTTGAGTGCCCATTGCCATTTGTAACGCTTCCCAAAATGTGATAGAAATCGTGAGTCTCTGTCTTAAACGATATCTTGCGCTACCCCGTGGTGTTTAACCACATGCTTAATATAGGCTCTTGCCAACCTTTCCATTGACCATGTTTTGTTCATTGGGATGAATCTCGCTGTCTTGGTCAGTCGATCGACAACGACCCACACTTGATCATTTCCCGCCTTGGTTCTAGGCAATCCTCCCACAAAATCCATAGAGATTGAGTCCCATTTCCACTGCGGAATCTCTAGCGGTTGCAATAATCCCCTTGGTTTACTTCTTTCTGCCTTGACCTTTTGACAGTTCAAACATCTAGCCACAAATTCGGCTACATCCTTCTTCATGCCCGACCACCAAAAGTTTTGTTTCAAATCCTTATACAATTTATCTCCACCAGGATGAACTAAATAAGGTGTGTAATGGCCTTCTTTCATTATTTGCTCCATTATCTTCTTACACCCTTTTGGTATTATCCACCTACCTTGGAATCTTACACTCCCATCCGGGTGTAGTTCAAATGGTCCATGTTTTCCATCAACCATCTTCTCCTTGATGCTCTCCACCCAATTGTCCTCTTCTTGTGCTCGTTTGATTTCCTCAAATAGTGTCGGAGTGGCCGACATGTAATATAATTTCTTTTCTTGTTCCATTTGACCGCACATCTTTACTTCCAGGTTGAGTTCTTGAAACTCCTTACATAACTGCTCGGGTAATATCCAAAGAGCATGGTTTGTCTTCCGACTCAAGGCATCAGCTACCTTGTTTGCTTTACCCTCGTGATACTGAATTTCCAAGTCATAGTCTTTAATTAACTCCAACCATCTCCTTTGTCTTAAATTGAGATCCCTCTGGGTGAAGATATACTTTAAACTCTTGTGATCTGTATAAATCTTGCATGAGACTCCATAGAGGTAGTGTCGCCAGATTTTGAGAGCGAATACCACTGCTGCCAATTCCAAGTCATGTGTCGGGTAGTTAGCTTCATGAGGTTTTTATTGTCGAGAAGCATATGCTATTACCCTTCCATCTTGCATGAGGACACATCCTAGTCCTTTGTGAGACGCATCAGTATACAACTCATAACCTTCCGTTCCAACAGGTAGAGTTAACACTGGACCGGTTGTCAATATCTTCTTAAGCTCCTGGAATGCCTGCTCGCATTCTCCATTCCAACTATACTTGGTCGTCTCTTTGAGCAAGTTCGTCAGTGGTCTTGCTATCTTTGAGAAGTCCCGAACAAACCTTCGGTAATAACCCGTCAAACCTAAGAAACTGCGGATTTCCGTAACTGATTTGGGCACTTCCCATTCAATTACAGCTCGTATCTTGGCTGGATCCACCCTTATTCCCTCCTTGGTGATTACGTGACCAAGAAATGCGACTTCTCTTTTCCAAAATTCGCATTTTGAAAGCTTTGCGAAAAGTTTCTTTTCCCTCAGTGTCTGTAACACTGTCCTAAGATGTTCCTCGTGTTCCTCCGGGGTTTTAGAGTAGACCAAGATGTCATCTATGAAAGCGACGACGAATTTATCTAGGTACGGAAGAAAAATTCGGTTCATCAAATCCATAAAGGTTCCTGGGGCGTTAGTCACTCCGAATGGCATGACTGTGAACTCATAGTGTCCGTATCTCGTCCGAAATGCCGTTTTAGGCACATCCTCTTTTGCTACTCGCACTTGGTGATACCCTGACCGTAGGTCAATATTCGAGAATACACCCGCTCCTTTCAATTGATCAAATAGGTCATCAATCCTGGGCAACGGGTACTTATTCTTTACCGTGACTCGATTGAGTTCCCTATAGTCAATGCACAGTCTAAGACTCTCATCCTTCTTTTTCACGAACGACACTGGTGCGCCCCAAGGCGATACGCTTGGCCTAATAAATCCCTTTTCCAACAACTCTGCCAATTGTGCCTTCAGCTCCTCCATCTCTTTGGGTGCCATCCGATAAGGCGCTTTTGAGATAGGTGAGGTTCCTGGTACAAGATCGATGGTGAATTCCACTTCCCTTTCTGGTGGCATCTCAGTGAGATCGTCGGGGAATACGTCAGGAAATTCGCATACAATTGGAATTCGGTCCATCTCGAGTTCTTCTACTTCGGCGTCTTGCACCAAGCAGAGATACGCTTCACATCCCTGGCGAACGTACTTCTTTAATTTCTGCATCGTCAACAACCTTGACTCGGGTTGCTTGTCAAATCCTCGGTAGGATATTCTGCTTCCCTTTGGTCCTTGTAGAACAATTTTTCGCTCATTACACACGATCCGAGCTTTATACTTATCCAACCAGTCCATCCCGAGTACTACATCGATGTCTTCAAGTTCAAAACGAATAAGGTTTCCGGGGCAATTAAACCTCGCTATTTCTATAGCAACGTCGTCATAACCATCCTTACAGGATACTACTACTCCCGAAGCCGTTGTGACATTTAAATCTAACTTAGCAGTAGGCCTTAACTTTAGTTTATGAGCGAACGCAGAGGATATAAATGAATTGGTAGCCCCTGTATCAAATAGGACTAATCCGAGTACTGAGTTTATGGGGAATGTGTTAATAAAATTACAATAGAAGAAAAATACTGTACTCCTTATTTTTGTAACAAGTTTCTGTGTCAATTCTTTTAGTTCAGCATATAGTTCAAAATAACACTTGGTCTTGTTTGTATTAAAGATACTTATAGTTCAGCAGAAGGATCAGAAGAATTAGCGGACGAAGTGCTGAACAGAATATTGGAACAAGACAAAGAAGACAAGGAGTGCAACAGATTCAGTTATGAATATAACTGATTTCAGACATCATATATAAGGGCAGAACTCTCTGAAGAAAGTCAGCGAGATTAGATTGAAGAACACAAGAGTGAAATGATGAGAAGCTTCTCTTGGAGAAAATAAATCGATATCTTGACAAAGCCTACCTTTGATTCAAGATAATTTTCATGGTGATGAACCGGGCAAGCAACCACTCTGAATGTCAGTTGGGCTACAATTGATGGGGAGCCTCAATTCAAGAAGATCGGGAGATCAAGTTTCGCACAACTCTTGAAGGCTGAACTGTAGAATGGTGATTGATGATTTCTAGTGTTGCCGCGTGATTTTTGTTGTAAACTGTTGACACATTTCCAGATTGATCAATGAAGAGTTGGGCGTTCAGAGTGATGCCCCCCAGATGTAGGAATGGCGATTCCGAACTGGGTTACCAAGTCTAAGTGTTCTTACTGCTTTGATATTTTCTTGCTGTTTACCTGATTTTATTTCCTGATCTACTTCATTCGCTAGTTCAGTAATTTGTTTACAAGGTTGTCTAACTGATCTAGTAATTAGGTTAAATAGTTGGAAGACTCTGTAAACTGATAGATTAAAGAACTGGATAATCTGAGGAATTTCATATGGTATCAGAGCGAGTCTCAAGGCCTTTCCCTTGAAAAACGATCTTTTGGAATTTTCTTGATCTCTCTATTTTCCTTATCTTCTAACCTATCCTTTTGAGTTTTGCCACTATCTGATCTGAGTTAGATATGGAAGGACAGGCTAGACCACCTCAATTGATTGGCACAAATTATGCTTATTGGAAGGCAAGAACCCGGATCTATCTCCATGCTCAAGGAGTAAATGTATGGAAGGCTGTCACCAATGGCTGGACTCACCCCAAAACTACTCATGAGGATAAGTCTGAAACTCTCACTCCAGTCGATCAATGGACTCCCGAGGACATCAGCAACAACGAAAACAACAATAAGGCACTGAACACTATTACAGGTTCGCTTGACGAGGGACAATTCGGATTAATCGCCGGATGCAGCTCTGCCAAAGACGCCTGGGAAATTCTTGAAAAGCTTTATGAAGGAGACGCTTCTGTAAAACAAACCAAGATGCAGCAGGTTCTTACCAGATTTGAAGAATTACGGATGAAAGACGAAGAAACCATCGTCGAATTTAATGCTAGGGTTCAAGAGTTGAAGAACGAAGCAGCTGTTCTGGGCGAACCATTCTCTTCGGACAAACTCGTCAGAAAGATTCTCCGATCTCTCCCTGTGCGATTCAGAATGAAAGTGACTGCAATTCAAGAAAGCGTAGGCTGGGAAACAAAATCGGTAGCGGAGCTGATGAGCAATCTAAGAACGTATGAGATGGATATTTTGTCACAAGACAACAACTCAAAAAGGGGCAAAAATGTCGCGTTTATTGCAGAAGAATGTGAATCTGAAGAAGAGTGTGTGAATTGGATGATGAATCTGTGGCAATGATTACAAGAAACTTCACCAAAATTCTTAAACAGATAAATCAAAGAAACAGGGGAGGCAAGAATCAACAAACCAGGTTCAACAGTGCTGCCTCAACCTCGTCGAATCCGTCACGAACCATTGCAAGAACATCAAATTCGAATCAACAGAAAAACTTCAGTCAAAATAATCAATATGGACAAAATCAAAATTCGGCTCGACAGAATCAATGGCAGCAAGGAGATGCTAGGAACAAAAAGGGAATTCAATGCCGGGAGTGTGAAGGTTTCGGACACATCCAAGTAGAATGTGCCACTTATCTCAAAAGGAAGAAGTCCATGAAGGCCACAACCTGGAGTGATGAAGAATGCTCTGAAGAAACTCAAGATGAAGATGAGGAAATATCTGGAAATTTTGTAGCCTTCGCTGCAGTTGTCACTGAACCAAATTTAAACTCAGGCAATGATTCAGATCATGAAGATGTGGACAAAATACCTTATGAAGAACTCGATCAATCCTACATCAAACTATACAAGAAATGGGATATTCTACTGAAGACACACACAACCACAAATTCAAAAAATGAGTTTCTCGAAAAGAACGTGGAATCTCTCAAGAAACAAGTTGCTGACAAAACTGCTGAACTATCTGAGTCCAACTCAAAAGTAATGAAACTTTCAGCAGAATTAGAGGCCTTC
>CM008343.1:25952357-25969391 GCA_002525835.2 Ipomoea batatas
TATATATATATATATATATATATATATATATATATATATATATATATATATGTATATATATATATATATCTATGTATGAAATTGGAAGGACTAGCCCAATTAAAATAAATATATTGCCCAAGGAATTAATTATCGGTCGTAAGGCTTGAACGAAATTTACGGGGTGTTACACTCTACCCCCCTTAAAAGGAGCTTCGTCCCCGAAGCTCAAAGCTCACGGGAACTTGAAATATAACGATTCAAGGAAACAAAGATTCAACTGAAGATTAAAGAGAACGATTGCTCAACCAATCCAAAACTCAAGAACATACAACTCTTCTAGAATCCTAACTTATAACTTACCCAACCCATAACTAGCATGCAAGAACTTAAACTAACAACTTACCTAGATAAAAGGGTTTCTACTACGGAGCTAACACTAACATGAAAACTTCCAACTAACCTGGGTGGCCTCCCTGCGAAGAACTGCCTGGACCGTGGAAAGGATAAGGATGCAGATACTCTGGTGGAACCTCAATGCCTAGCTTGGCCTCGATGAAGCCTAAGCGCTGAAAGCCGCAATCCACCCTCAAGTCCAGCGACGTGAACCTCGCCTCTACCATGCGATGCATCTCCTGCAGCTGTCGGAGTACGGGGCCAACTGGTGGCGCAGAAGCTAAGGGGTCGTGCTGCTCCTTCCTCCGGTGCTCTCGGTCAGTCTCACCCTCGGGCTCTTCTTCTTCAGCTTCCTCCTCGGACTCATCGTCCTCCTCATCATCACCTGCCTGCTCAGTCTGCTGAGGCGCGACCAACCCTCGCAACCTCTTGTGTGGAAAATGAAAACGCTCAATCAGCTCCCTACTCTCGGCTACTGGCATCCTACTCAACTCATGAGCCGTGATGTACTCATTCCCATCCACCTGAAACAGCCCTAAAAACTACAGACTCGGCGCGTTGAAAGTGCTATGAACCGGCTGCCTCGCCAACTCCCCGGTCACATTTACCCTCTTTTTCTGAAATATCCAACTCAGAACCATCCCGTAGGGCCGGTTGCGTCTCTTGACGGTCTTGCAAAACTCCATATGTGAGATCATCAAGCTGGGTAAGTCAAATTTCACCCGATGCTTCAAGAAATACGCGAAAGCACACTCCATCGTCGTAACCTCCTTGCTGTTGTTCCGGTTTGGCAACAAACTCTCTCCGATCAACAAAGTCAGAATCTTCTGTTCACCGGTCAGATTATGCTTAACAGGGCGGGTGTCTAAAGCAATGCCCTCATCTTGCCCCAACATATATCTCAAATAATCCCGAAAGCCCACCCCCTGCGTCTCAATCCAAGCATTACGCTCGTACTGACTCACACCCCCTAACGGCAAACTGAGCAACCTAGCAAGCTTGGGCGGGTCAAAAGAAATCCTCACGCCCTTCACTATCGATGTGAGAACGGGCACTTGGTTGACGGTCTTGACTTTGATGTTTTGATAAAATTGATTAACCAAGTTGGGGTAAACTACACTTTCAATTCGCAGAAATTGTTCCAACAAGCCTTGATAGTTCAACATATTCACAAGTTCGGGCGAAAAGTGTAATGGGTTGAGAGCTTTACCGTCTATGATGGAGTATTGGATGTTGATCGGGCCTTCCCCTTCACCGGTCTGATTTCTCCTTGGCATTGTTGTTGGTGTTGGACTGCTTGCTGCCGTAGGAAGAGCAAGAGACGAAGTCGTTGCGGACCTTGGGCGGTGAACGTGCGCTGACTGGCTGCTGTGGACGGAGAGAAATCGCGGAACACGGTGCTCCCTTGCTCGTTGCTGCTACGGGAAAGAAGAAACGGAGAAGAGAGGCGGAGAAATAAGGCGGAACAGATCGGCTTAGGGTTTTAATTCGCTGGAACGTGGAAAAGACGCATGAGCCCTTGGCTTCACAGAGCACTTCAACGGAAGATCCTGTGCCGCCCGCTCGTTCTTCTCTCTTGGCGGAACCCCTTCGCGGAAGTCCTCGAGCCGCCGCACCTCTCCGCACGCACACCCACGGAACCCGCTAACGGGGTACACCGCTCCGCTCCTTACGTCCGCACCCACTTATCACACCAAACAGAAGTCAAAATGCAGTCTTTGCAACATGGTACCAACGAGTCAATATGGTCCAATGGTTCGGTCACTTCTCCCCTAGGAGCTGGGCGCGGGTTCGAGTCTCGGCGAGCACATCCTTCGGCCTGACCATCTATTTCTTCCTTTTTCCTTCCTTTTTCCTTTGATTTAGCTTCACGATCGGGTCTTCGAACTTCTTAACAAAACGCTACTTAAAGCTTCCTAACTAACGAGAGGTCACCTAAGGGTCACTTAACGGTTCAACGAACTATATGCACTTAAAGAAAGACCCTAAAAGCACCTATAAGCCACGTAATTAAAGATTAAGCTCGAGGGTTACCTTCTTCAAGCCCATTCGCCTCCGCCTGGGTGCGGCCCATCACGAAGATCTTCCTTTGCTGTGGCCCGGCCTGCTGCCCACGGCCTCCACTCGGCCTGCTTCCTCCACTACCCTCGGCCTCCCTGGAGGGTCGGGTCGCTGCCGGGGCTCCCTGAGTCGGGCTTGGTCTAGACTGGGATGATCCTCCCTTCCTGGCTGTGCACTCGTAGGCTCGGTGTCCTCTCAACCCGCAGCTGAAACACTCCACTAGCCGCCCCTCGCAGTCCCGCCCGGGATGATCTCTCCCGCATCGTCTGCAGTGGAAGTGCCGAACACGCGCTCCATCACTCCCGGGTCCTTGCCCGAAACCAGGGCGAGATCCACCGACATGGCTGGCACCACCCCGCTGGAAGCCTCCTCCCATCCCGGAGCTCCCAGGTCGGTGTCTCTTGGAGTCCGAAGCTCAAACCTCTCCCAGCCGCTTAGGGCGGTCCTGAATCCCTCGCCGGATGGTCAACACGCGGTAGTGATCCGCTGCACTGCTGTAGGCCTCACTCAACGTCTGGAACTTGAACACAACCAACGCCATACGCGTATCCAAGTTTAGCCCAGCCACAAACCTCTCGATCCGGCTCTCCTCGGTAGAGGCTAACGTCGGCGCAAAGCGGGCTAACTCCAGGAAGCGCTTGTGGTACTCCTGCACTGTCCGCGACCCCTGCTTGAGGTGCAGAAACTCCTCTTGCATCGCCGCCTTCACGTGTGCCGGGCAGAAACGTGCTCGCAGCCTATCCTTGAAGGACTCCCACCCGAAGTCAGGCTCGTGCCTCATCGCTGGCCCTCCGTGGACCCACCAAAGGTCGGCCTCCTCCTTCAGATAGAAACTCGCCATCTCCACCTGGCGACCCGGTGGACACTCCACCACCTCCAAAATCTTGTCAAGGGCCCGGATCCACTCCTCGAGGACCACAGGATCCTCCTGCCCAGCAAAGAAGGGTGGGTGCTGCCCCGCCACCCTCCTAACGAGGTCCGGCTGCCCGCGCTGGTTGTTCTGAACCATCGCGTTCCCCGAGAGCTGCGTGATCTGCGTCAACTACTGAAGGTTCTGCATCAGCTGCTCGGCATAGGGCACCTCCGGGAAGTCCTCACGTTGACGTGGTGGCACAATGATCACTAAAGAGGGAGATAACTAACAGAAAGCAAGTAGCACTGCGGTCGGCCTTTCCCCAAACACGCAAGAAAGAAAGTGAGAACAAGCTCACAACAGCCAAACAACAAGCAACCAACAAAACATAAAACAGAAGCAAGTAAACAAGTCCTCACCGCGCGTCCTAGAATTCACACATCCTAGGAGTCTCAAACATCTTAATTGCTACTGATCAAGTCCTAGAGTCTCAAATTTCAACCCTAGGATCTCTACTTAGACCTCAACACAGGCTCTGATACCAACTGTGACACCCCAACTTTACACATGCTGAGATAGATAAAACTTAAAACAACAGCTGCCTAACTCAACCAAAACATAACATAGCGGAAGCGAATTTAAAACCTAAGGGGCATCATGCCACATCTAGGTAAGAAAACACAGCCTAGATGCACAGGCTAACCATAAGAACTGAACTGTCATGTTTCAACACATCCAACAACTAATCAAGAGTATNCTGTGCAACTGACTTCTAACTGTGGTTGGGTTTTGGTATGAGGGTTGGTATGGTGGTTTGGAGGTTGGAGTTGGGAGTTCTTTCTTGGTATTATGTATTCGTGAGTTCCTTGTGATTATTCGGTTGATTCGTATTTCGGTTGATATCTCGTTGTTCTTTGTTATGGTTGGTTGGTTCCCTTATGGTTGTTGTTCAGTTGGTATCTTGTTTATGGATTCGTTGTCTTATACATTCATTGTTGAATATTGGTTTCGTTTGGATGAGTCTTGGTTTATGATTCATTCAGTTTATTATTGTTGAGTATCCGTTTTTATTTAAAGAATAGTTTGTTGGTGTTTATATTCTATATGGGTGTGTAAACCTATTTACAAGCTTATGTATATCTATACTTCCTTGCGGGTGTGAATGGTGGTTACTTAGCAGTCTTTTGCTAATGGTTCCTTGTGTGTTTTCCAGGTTTGCACTAAAGTCTATGCGCGAGCGCGATAGAGTATACCGTATGAGGACGCGTAGACTAGATGTTATGTTTCTATACTTGTGTTGTGGGCCTGTGTGCCGTTTTGAGATTTCATATACTCTGGTTTTGTTTTGGATATTGGAGACATGTTTTGAGGATTATTATCTATACAGTTTAATTCCTTTGGTTAGCCTGTGCATCTAGGCTGTGTTTTCTTACCTAGATGTGGCATGATGCCCCTTAGGTTTTAATTCGCTTCCGCTATGTTATGTTTTATGGTTGAGATAGGCAGCTGTTGTGTTAAGTTTTATCTATCTCAGCTTGTGAAAAAGTTGGGGTGTCACACCCACGCCCGCCACCACGCGTGGAAGCAAGTATGGTCGGGCCAAGGGCCATTTTGGGAAATTTGTCCCCTTTTTGTCACCTATATAAATCGCTTTTCCCCAAAACCTAAGAACAACTAGAATAGATCAGAAATTCATAGAATAGGGTAGAATAGATCTAGAGGGTTTTCTCCCTTCTTGGGTGAAAATTCCTTTCTCTCATAGTTTAGAATAGATCAAGGGTAAGAAGGAAGATTGAGATTTCAAGATCAAGGTTGTAAAGATCCCCTTTCTAAGGGTGGTAACCATTCTCTCCAATTTCTAATTCAATACTTGTTTCTTTGAATTTTCCTTTCTTTTTCTTGTTTCTTTAGCATGATAGAGTAGATTAGATAGGGGATTGGTGACCCCATGGTAGACCTATGTGGATGTTTAATATTATTGCTTAAAATTGTGAGTTGTTTGATTGTTGGATGTTAAACTTGTGTGGATGATGTTCTTCAAGCTTTGTGCCTTTTGTGGCCACAATAGGTAGCAAACCCAAAGGAAGTGAGTGTGTGCGCGATAGCGGCCACTCACGAGTCTAACTCACCCACATCTCCGCTCTTAGTCAGAGAGGACGAGATCCGAGAGGAGTGGTAGAGAAAGTGTTCGATGAAATGCCCCAACCGAATGAGGATGTGGGAGTCCAAAGTGTGACGCCACTTGGTAGTGTGCCATGATTTCCCTAGTCTATTCCACGACTTGCACTCGCAAAACCACCCAAAGATAGACCACATGGAAAAGCCTAAAGCCCCAATCTCCACTTTACTTTTATATATTTTATACAACCATTATCAAACTTCCCCCTCTTACAAATGAATCCAACCCTTAGCCATTCCCGTAACTCTTTCTCTTCAACCTCTTAGATGCCAACACACTAATTCGATTCCCATTCGCCATCCTTGAGAGACACGACACTCGGGGAGTCTTGACTCTTCGTTTTATCACTTCCACCCTTCACATTCACTCACCACCATACACACAACATCAAAATGGCGTCGTTGCCGGGGATGGCAAACGGTTTCGAATAGTGTTTACATCTTAGAAGTAGAATTTTAAGAGTTCTTGAATTGCTTTCTTTTTGCTTATTTTATTTTCTTATTCTTGTTATTTGCTTGAAGAAGTGAGCTTACATTGTCTTGAATATCTTGTGCTCACTTGCAACTACTTTTAGTCGCAAAATATTTGTTGTTGGCTAAGCTATTGTGCTGGAAATTCTCTTTAATCAAACCACTTGAAGCTTGCCAATAAGTGCTAAAATGAATCCCCATGGCTACTCACACCATGGAGGACAATCCTATACAAATCCTCAACCCCAACCATATCACTATTACCCCATTCCACCTATACTTACCCTCCACCAACATACCACTACCCACACCCATACCACTATCCAATCCACCAAACATATCATTTACCACCTCTATATCACTATCCAATCCATACACCAAATCATCACCTATATCCTTATGAAACACCACCTCCACAATTCCAAGAAACTTACCCTTCACAACCACCAAATTCACAAGAAATTGACTCATTAAGCTCTAAAGACATATCTCAAAACATAGAGAGTAAGCTTGCGCAAATGATGCAATAACTTGATCCAAGCTATACTCCCGAGTCACATTCATTTCCCAATTCCCAACTAAACACTTACTACCCACCTCCATCACAAAACCACAAAGAAAACAATACTACCTACTCCTATGAAACACCACCCTCTTTCCCATATAATACCCATATAAATCCTTGCGATTATATCCCACCGGCCACCGAAGAAATTGAAATACTAAAAGCAAAAATTGACGAATTCACAATGATGGCCAAGGAGGATATGGCTAAACTAAAAGCCGAAATCAAGAGCGAATTAAAGGACTATCTCGCTACCCTCCGGGAGGAAGGACTTCCATTAGAAGAAGTTGAAACGAAGATGCTATCCATTATGGAGGAGCTTATGAGAATGAATGAGTCCCGAGCCAATTCCACCATCATAGATGACATCCCCACTTTGGAAGCCTATCCAAGGATTGTACAAGAGGTTGAAAAAGCGCAAAATGCTAGGGGGGAGGAGAGTTTCGAAGGAGTGGAGGATTGTTACACCCCGGTGCTTGAAGAAGTTCCAACCTTCGAATTGGAAAATCAAAAGGAGGTAGAGATGGAGAGTGAGGATGAAGAAATTGAGACGGTGTGGGAAGAAGAAGAGCCAACATATGGTAAAATTCCTAATCTTTCTTGTGCTAATATGCTTGAAAATCCTTGTGCTCTTTTTGAAAACACCCTTGACACTTGTGTGGATGACTCCCGTAGCATTAAGATTTCCCTTACATGTGATTATGATTGCTTTAAATTTCGGGAGGATGAATCCATGGAAAGTCTTGATATATTGACTAATGTTTGTAAGGATTCCATCTTGTTCGCTAATGACTATAATTGCTTCACCTTTTTAGAAGATGAATCCTTTGTCTTGGGTGAGAATGAGTTGGTCAGTGAAGAGGATGATACTTCATTCTATTCGTGTGAGAGTGTGAGTGATTTTTCTAATCAAATAGAGTGGAGTGATGAGTGTAAGGAAAAGATGATGGGAAATAATAGGTCCTTCATGATTAATCTTATGGAAAAAGATGAGTGGAGAGAGCTGACCACACTCGAAATTGAGGAAGGGTGTGAGGAGATATGGTTTGAAAGAGATGAAAAAATCTTTAGGGGAGAAGAGAGGAAAAAGAAAAGGAAGTAGACACCATCTTAGAAGAGCTAAGGAGGGTGTTTGAGTCTAGAATTCTTCCAACTATGAATTTTATCTTTCCTTTATCTTTGTGGGAATTCAAGGATGTTACCCACCTTGGGACCTTCCTTGAAGCTAAAGTTCACGGGACGCTTGGTAAGGTCCCAAAATCTGTGTGCCTTGAAGGATAGGCCATTTTACGTCTGGCCAGGAGACGTAAAACCATGGCGCACTTGGGAGGCAGTCCCAATGTTATCTTACGCTTCTTTCAGTTTTTCCTTATTTTCCATAGTATGTTTTTCTTAGCTTTATTTCAATAATGTTTCTATACCTCGGTTGAGCTAACAAGTACAGATTATACACCCGAGAGTTATAAGTTGCCCGCAATCAATCAACGAACATCATCACTAGCAAAGGAAGGAAGGGAAACCAAGGTAAGCTTTCGCACAGCACGCCTTCCACGCCACCACCACGCGTGTGGCCAGGCGTGGAAAACTTCCAGAGAGCCACCACGCCGCTCACACGCGTGTTAGCAGGCGTGGGAATAAACTAGAGAGCTCCCACGCCCACTACCACGCGTGGTAGCGTGCGTGGACGGGCACCAGATTTTCGCGGACTTTTCGCGCGAAGTGGTTTAAAACCCTTTCCTTGCTTCATTTCTTCCCCACCACGAGCAAAAACTCTCCCAAGCTGAAAATATACACCTTCTAAGCATTTCCTTCCAAGTTTCTCAACTTTTCTCAAGGATCTTAAGTCATTTCCAAGGTAAGAACATACTCTTCTTTGCTATTTACTTGTTTAATGAAGAACTTGTTCTATTTTGAAGAATATCTCCATGGGTTTTTCTTGTGTGACATTTTTCTTGAGATACATTGTTATGGGATGACTTGATGGACTTGTATTGAGCCTACATTGCTTCTGTACACTAGAAATTTCATGTTTTAACATCTCTTTGTGACTAGATCTTGAAATTGCTTGATTTGGGTATTCTCTTGTCATGATGAGATCCTTGTTGATATAGTGAGCATGGTGGGCAAAGTTTGCAACTTTCCTACTCTATAGGCACTACATTGCTATATTCTACTAGTTATTTGGTCCAATTTTAACTTTCATGATGCTTCCATTTTTCAACCTTGAGCTAGTCTAGAGGAAGAAGATGAAGTTGACCATATGTTGACCTTTTGACTATGAAATGAGTATGGAATAGAATGAGCTAGATCTTGCATGTATAGGATAGAATTGTTGATGGATATCAAAATGATGGTTGCATGCAATGAATTCTTATGATCTTTTCTTTAAATATGTGCAATATTGTTTCTAATCAATATTTAAATTGGCAAATGTTTTTCCTTGTGTTACTTTGATTGCCCATGATATAGGAAAGATGTCTTCGCCACATGATCTTGCACAACAAATTGCTCAAAGGCTCCAAAGAGGGAAAGCCCCGGCAGAAGAAAACAGTGCGAGGGGCGCTAACACTTGCTATATAGAAGTATCCACCGGAACTCAAATTTTACTAATGACAGGAACCATGCTAGGTCGATACAGACAGCTGTTGAACTTCCCTATTGTGCAATGGAGACATATCGACTTGACAGTATTGGAGGATTATGAGTGCAAATATGGAATGGAGAGGCTGATCGCAGAACCATATTGGAATAACTTGTTGGGCTGGAGACAGGACACTTTCATTCCTCTAGTCCACGAGTTTATTGCAAACCTAAGTGTTGAGGGAGTAGCTGGAGATCTCTACAGCCCTACCATTAAGTTTCGACTCTTCAATCAAGATTATCACATATCGGCCAACCGTTTGGGTGTTCTTCTAGGATTCTACGATGAGGAAGACCAGTCGAAGCACTGGTACCGAAGATTAAGGCACGACTTTGGAGAAAGGGACATTCCGAGAAAATATTGGTCGATAATCGCAAGACAAGGAGTCGAATGGGAAGGGTCGAGGGTAAGAGTCTCCCAGATCGTAAGAGAGGACTTAAAGGTCTTATGGAAGGTGATTGCTCATTCATGGGAAGGAAGGCCTGAGACCTATGACCGAGTTTCAAAGGCGGAGCTGTTCATGCTATGGAGTATGGACACAGGGAACTCGGTGAATATGAGCGCGATTTGCAAGAACTTGCTTGTTGCACAACAGCAAGAATCGGCCAGGGCAATTTTTGTAGGCCCGATGGTGACGAGATTGTGTATCTCACTGGGTCATCACATGAAAATACACTGGTTCGAGCACAGACTTCCAGGAGCGAACATAGTTCCTTTATCTCCCGAAGATGTCGCAAAACTTCACTTAAGACAACTGGCGCGAACGAGGGTAGATGATGAGATGGCGGAGGACCATGCCGACACGCCAATGACATCCCCAGGGTTCACACCCTCACCAATGTCACTCCTTACCCCATCCTCTAATGAGTTGTACTCGCCAGTGGATTCTTCTATGTATTCTCCACCACCAAGAGAGCCCGGACCGTCTATACCTCCACCACAACCCGAAGAGCAAAACCCCAACTCCTCTAGCTTCAACATTCCGAGCTGGTTCACCCCAGTCATTGATTGGAGATCCCTCCAAAATTTCCAATACCAATTGCACTTGGAGCAAATGCAAAAGATGGACGAGATTTCGAGAGAGATTAAGGAAATCAGGAGAACATGAAGAAAGGAAGAAACTGAAGAAAGAAAAGAAAAATTTGATGATGATGAGTTGTGATCTGATAATTCTGAACAATTGATTGTGGACAATCTCTTTACTTTTGATTATATTTTTTAGCTATATTTCTGTTTATGTTTTATCTTGCACGTTTCGTCTAGCCAAATACGTTAAACGTGGCGCTTTTGGGAGGCAACCCACAAATAAGGAGAAGAAGGGACCATTCCACCAACAACCATGAAAGACCAATCTTGAAAGGTATAATTTCAATTCCTAATTTATTTCCTTACCTTTACTCTGACCGTGTTTGAAGGGCGAACGTAGATTGCAAAACTTTGATAAGGATACAAATTGTAAGTATTTCTTTTATCCTGATTCAATGCCCTGTTTTGGTTTGCTTTATTTTCTAGAATCGCAAATGAAGAGCTGCATAAAATTGTTGTGTCGGATGTAGTCTGTTTATTAGAACTGTTTTAGCCTAGTTCACACTTTTAAGTGTGGAAAATGGGCGTGTGTAGATCCCTTAAACATATATCCTTTTTCCCCGTTCCTTATGGAAACATCGAGGACGATGTTTACTTTTAAGTGTGGAAAGGGTGTATGTTTCTTGAAATAGTTGATTGATTGAGTGATAAGGTATAGGAACCTAGAGGGTGTGTCATTGTCGATACTATCTAGGGGGACTCCTAACCTTGTGCCAAGGATTGAATGTCTTAAATATGCTTTGGAAGTTTCACTTTGCACCAATTTGCACATTCTGACCCAAATCACCTTGTATTTTGTTTGGACCTCAGTCAAGGATCTCTCGAAGTGGGAGTGTGAATCCTTTAAGTTTTAGAAAGATAAGAATGGCGAAGGCTGGAAACTGAATTAATCATAGCAGGACATGGGGCAAAAGGTGAGCCCAAGTGAGCTTTGAGTGAAAACAATCCCTAATCCCGGGGTTGATATGGAGAAATGTAAAAAGGCCTAAGGCCATTCCTAGAGATAAAAACGAGGTGAGCCATCTTGTCTGGATAAGGGGTAACCATTGCAATGTCTTCGAAAAAGCATGGAGATCCATGTGAAGTCGGTTACCCCGAAGAGATCTTGAAAGATGAGAAAATAGAGAGGAGGTGAGCCACTTCGCTAGGATTCAGGCACCCATTGCACTGACCTTCGAAAAAGCATGGATCTCCATGTGAAGTCGGGTAGCCTGATGACGTTATCCTAGGAAGTGAGAAAATAGAGTGATCGCCCAAGCCATGGCGATGAGCGGTCCATGTCCCTGCCGTCACTTATATAATGTAAAGAGGCTTTGGCGTTAGGTTGGAAATTGGCTAAGGGATGAGCATCGTTCCCACTAGTCGGATCGGCTGGAGGCCCCTAGAAAATACAAGGTGAAACCCAATTGTCACTTGCATGCTTAAAGGTGTGAACAAAAACTTCTCATATAATATCCATATCTCGAGACCTTGACTTCCTTAGCATATTCCTTACATTTGGTTGGCATGAGTTTAGCAGTCTTGGTAGATAGTGTAGGGGATTTCACCCACTCAACTCCGAACACCTACACATCACTTGATTGGTTAACCATGAAAGAAAGAACTATTCTTGGTGCTTACATGATTAGGGTTTAGAAAAGTATGCGTGCTTGAGGACAAGCAAGGTTTAAGTGTGGAAACTTTGATAAGCACCAAGAATAGCACTTATAAGGGGTCTTAATTAGATTAAAAGTGCATCGTTTTGACATCCGATTACAACAATTACATGCATTTTAGCTCAAATGCGATCAAAATCTTCTAACAACATTTCTAGAAAGAGTTTTGAGGTATTTCACAGGTTGGAGAGGGATTTGAGGCTAAAATAAAGCAAAAGACAAAGAAGCCGAAGTGCAGTAGCGTCCCACGCAGCCTCACACGCGTGTGGCTGGGCGTGGAATTATTCCAGTAAGCTCCCACGCCCGCCACCACGCGTGGAAGCAGGCGTGGTTGGGCCAAGGGCCATTTTGGGAAATTTGTCCCCTTTTTGTCACCTATATAAATCCCTTTTGCCCAAAACCTAAGAACAACTAGAATAGATCAGAAATTCATAGAATAGGGTAGAATAGATCTAGAGGGTTTTCTCCCCTCTTAGGGGAAAATTCCTTTCTCTCATAGTTTAGAATATATCAAGGGCAAGAAGGAAGATTGGGATTTCAAGATTAAGGTTGTAAAGATCCCCTTTCTAAGGGTGGTAACCATTCTCTCCAATTTCTAATTCAATACTTGTTTCTTTGAATTTTCCTTTCTTTTTCTTGTTTCTTTAGCATGATAGAGTAGATTAGATAGGGGATTGGTGGCCCCATGGTAGACCTATGTGGATGTTTAATATTATTGCTTTAAATTGTGAGTTGTTTGATTGTTGGATGTTGAACTTGTGTGGATGATGTTCTTCAAGCTTTGTGCCTTTTGTGGCCACAATAGGTAGCAAACCCAAAGAAAGTGAGTGTGTGCGCGATAGCGGCCACTCACGAGTCTAACTCACCCATATCTCCGCTCTTAGTCTGAGAGGACGAGATTCTAGAGGAGTGGTAGACAAAGTGTTCGTTGAAATGCCCCAACCGAATGAGGATGTGGGAGTCCAAAGTGTGACGCCACTTGGTAGTGTGCCACGAACTCCCTAGTCTATTCCATGACTTGCACTCGCAAAACCACCCAAAGATAGACCACATGGAAAAGCCTAAAGCCCCAATCTCCACTTTACTTTTATTTATTTTATACAACCATTATCAAACTTCCCCCTCTTACAAATGAATCCAACCCTTAGTCATTCCCGTAACTCTTTCTCTTCAACCTCTTAGATGCCAACACACTAATTCGATTCCCATTCGCCATCCTTGAGAGACACGACACTCGGGGAGTCTTGACTCTTCGTTTTATCACTTCCACCCTTCACATTCACTCACCACCATACACACAACATCAGCTCCCACGCTGGCATACACGCGTGTGGCTCGCGTGGATGGGTCACTGCTCGCAAAATTTTCATAATTTGGATGGTTTGGCTCGTCAAAGTGCGTTGGAGGGTAATAGGGGGGTATCTCATGAGTGGGATATCTTTGGGGTTGAAAATGTTGTGTTACGTAAGTTTGTTCATGATACTAAATTGGTGGTGGAGGTATTGGATATGGAAAAGTAGGTGGATAAGGGAAAGGCTAATTATAATAGTATTGAGGCGGTGGATATGGTGGTTGGGGTTGTGAAGAATAGTAAGGATTCCTTCCGTATGGCACATAGCTATGGTAAGCTCGATCATCAGGTGGAGATGGATCCATGATTGCATCAAAGAGGTCCTGAAATCAAATTTCCAAACAAAGAATCGGAGCACAAAAGGTAACTCCTTTCACAGATTAGCGCAAGTAGTGTACGTAGATAGCAATAAAACAAAACAAAAGAAAATGAAATAGGCAAGTTATCCAAATGAATCAAGATAGTAAAACTTTAAATTCACCGTTTGCTATCCCCGACAACGGCGCCATTTTGACAGGTTGTGAGTATGTGGTGAGGTGGATGTGTGATGTGGAGGTGTTAAAACGAAGAGTCATGAACTCCCCGAGTGTCGTGTCTCTCGCGGATGGAAAATTGGAGAATATAATTTCCTATCTTGAGTTGTTTGGATAACACTATGGTTGAACATGTAGAAGTTGTTGAAATGAAGTAGTAAGGGTTCAAAGGTTGATAAGATTGAAGGTAAATAAATGTAAATAAAAGCGGATGGGGGCTAGAGTATTGTGGAGATTGGTTCGAGGCGCAAGGTAGAGTAGTGATTTCCGTTAAGTTATGATTGAAGGAGCTTGGAACATTGTCCTGAGTGGCGTCACACTCAAGCTCCCAATCCTCAGTCGGTTGGGGAATTTTGTCAAACACTTTGTCTACAAGTTCCCTCCGGATCTCATATTCTCATATTGAGAGCGGGAGATGTGGGTAGTGGGCTACATCTCTTTGCGATATCTCGCCAAAGAGATGATCCTAAACTCTTGAAGAGATCGGGGTCCTCGATCTAACAAGGTCATACAAAACATACACACAATTTCATCATTCCCCAAAGAAATCAAACTCATTCATCAAATTAGATCATGAATACCAAATCTCCATTCTACCTAGCCCCATCCTAGGGATTAGCCCTTCATAGGCTTTAACAATGTCATCTCATTCAAATAGAAAAGCATATTTACAAGATCAAATAACTTTAAGGAAAAGGAAAAGCAAGAGAAATCCAAAGAGAAAACAAGTCTTAATGAAAGAGTTTACCCAAAGGATCTCAAGGCTATGGAGATCTAAGTTCTCTTCTCCAAGGAGCTCTTCCTCCTCTCCTAAGCCTATCTAACCCTAACCTAAAGTGAGAAGTGAAAAAATGGATGAAAGACTCCCTCATCCTAGCTGAAATGTCCCTTAAATACTAAAACACCGCGCAGGATACGGGTGCCGCCCCACGCCTGCTCACACACGTGTGGACTGGCGTGGACGATTATTGGAATAATTCCACACCAGCTCACACGCGTGGTGGTGCTCGTGGGCGGGGGTTTCTTCGTTTTCGTTTCTTTTGTTGTTTTCGGTTTGGTCTTTGCGTGCTCCCGTGTGGCTTGATTCTTCCTTTTACTGGTTTTCGCTCTCTTTGGTTGATTTCAGCCTTCATTCCTGTGGGAATTCTTCAAAACACTCCACACAAAACTCATTTGCAATTTGTTAGTAAAATAACATGGAAACGCGTAATTGCATTCTCTAAGACTTTGTTTTGGCAAGAAATCAACTTAATTAGTTCTAGATAATTAGGTACTTTTGGCGTCTATCATCTATACGGAGCCTAGACAAGATTGTCTCTAGTTCTTGATCATATTCAGCCACACTCATAGAACCTTGAAGCATACTTTGAAGCTTTTGATAAAGCTCTCGGTGGTACCAAGCTGGAACAAATCTCTTCCGCATTACAGCCTTCATTTCACGCCAAGTGATAATTGCCCCTTCACCATTCCTTCTCCTATTCACCACTAAATTATCCCACCAAGTGTTGGCATAGTCTTTAAACTCAACTACTGCCAAGCTCACTTTCTTTCGCTTGGAGTAGTGATGACAATCAAACACCCGTTCAACCCTTTTTTCCCACTCAATATATGCCTCTGGATCGTTTTTCCCATGGAAGGAAGAAATTCTCATTTTAATGCTGCCTATGTTATCATCCCCATCCTCATTTTGCCTCTCATTCCTATGTTTCCTTCTACCCTGCTCCCTTTCATGGTATTCTTCCTCTACTTCCTCATCGTCTACCTCCCTCACAGTTTCCCTAGGAACCCTCTTAGCACGTCTAGCATTTCCTTCTTCTCTCTCGATTTCCCTCTCTCTTTGGTTTTGGCTTTGCCTCCCCTGTCCTCTCATTTCAGCAATCTCATTATCTTGCCTCTCCATTCTGTCCCTTATTTCCCCAAACATCACGTTGAACCTTTCAAACTGTTGTTGCATAGCTTTCAACGTGAAAGCCACATCTTGGCTCCCTTCGGCGTTATTGGAGCTAGACATGCTCTACCTGCAACAATTGTTAGTGAAAAGAAATTCTCAAGGACCTCACTTCTCTCCCTTTCCTCACTCAGAAACTTTAGTGGTCACTCTAAATTTTCCCACTCGTGTTTAGCACTCAAGGAATAAGCTCACAAATTTCAGTTTATTCTCCCTCACTCACAGAGTTATATGGAGTGCGTAAGTCTTGCGCTCCAATTGTCACAACTAGAGCTTATTCAATTTGCGGGTGTAGCTAAAGTTTATTTTTTTTAATCTTTTCTCTTTTGACTTTTGTAACACAAATAGAACACAAATATAACAACTAAGCCAATTTTAACACTACTGGATCACAAGCAGTTTCTGGCAGAAAGTCATAAAATCTGGATGGGTGACACCCCAACTTTTCACAAGCCGAGATAGCTAAACTTTAACACAAAAGCTGCCTATCTCAACCATAAAACATAACATAGCGGAAGCGATTTATAACCTAAGGGGTATCATGCCACATCTAGGTAAGAAAACACGGCCTAGATGCACAGGCTAACCAAAAACTAAAACCAAATAGTATATAAATCCTCAAACATATCCAAAACATCCAAAATCTAAAACCAGAGTATATAGAATCTCATATTGGCGCACAGGCCGAAAACATAAGTCTAAAAACATAACAAACTAGTCTAAGCCGCCTCATACGGATATATCTCTATCGCGCTCACGCTTAGACTTATTGCATACCTGGAAAACATACAAGAAACCATTAGCTAAAGACTGCTAAGCAACCACCATTCACACCCGCAAGGAAGTATAGATATATAGTAGTTTGTAAATAGGTCTACACACCATATAGAATATATACACCAACAAACTGTCGATATTTAAAATCGGATACTCAACAACAACAACCTGAAAGAATGTATAAACCAAGACTTCTCAACAATACCAATATCCAACCGAATCACAAACTCAACCAAATACTCATAAGAAACAACCAAACCGCAATATATCAAAGAATAACCAATAATCAACAAGATACAATACAACTCAAGAGTCAACAAGGAACCAAACAGACCTGAACCCAAGGATAAGCACAAAACCTTAACTTCCAACCCAAGTACCAATTCTCACACCACTCACCAAACCCGAAGTTAGTTCACTGTAACACCCCGTAAATTCGTTTAAGCCGTAAGACCGATAATTAATTCCTTGGGCAATTTATTTATTTTAATTGGGCTAGTTCTTCCAATTCCATACATGGATATATATATATATATATAT
>CM008343.1:25978004-25988673 GCA_002525835.2 Ipomoea batatas
AGAAATGTCAATTTTAATCCTACTTGAAAGGAGAATTTTTTTCCAGCGAGAAGTTGACGAAAAATATGTCGATTTTTTTTCCCGGCGAAAAATTGCCGGAAAATCCGCCGGTTTTTGTTTTTCGGCGCCGGAAGGACCATTTTTGCAACAAAAACAATAGTCATGGACCAAAATTGCAAAGTTTGAAAGTCGTGGACCAATCCTACAAGTGCCACTATAGTCGTGGGACTAAAAATGCAAAAAACTCCATTTTTAAATGTCCGGCCTTACTTCTATTTTTTACTTTTTTTTTATTTCAATTCAAAATTCAATGCATTTGCTTTTTAAATATTAAAAATATTAATCAAAGACTATATACCAAATATTTTTAATACTAGAGGACCAAATTATGAAATAAAACTGTAATAGTACTGATGAAACAAATTAATTCAGGATATCTACGAATTAATAAGTTCTCAATGAAATAAGGGTAAAATAGTAAAGAAAAAATATTGTAGTAATATTCGTGGATTGATGTAATATTACAAAGGATGTTTTGTAATAAAATTAGAATGATTTGTAATGATAAAACAATGACAATTTATACAAGAAAAGAGGCATAACAAATCCCTAAAAACGTGGTGGCTCATAGGGCAAACCTTGTTGAGGTTGATGTAGTTCACGCACATCCTCCAAGTTGGCAACTTGGGGTGAGGACTAAGTCAACAAGCCATTCTAGGTACAGGATTTCCCGGATGTGACCAATTTTGAGCAAGGTGTTGACTTTCTTCTAGATGAATTTCCTTGATTATGCCAATAAGTACCTCTTTTTTTGCTAGACCGGTTTGGTTGTGGGGTTGACTACGATTCAATGAGTGATAACCTCTCGATCAATGCCCAACAAAGTCTTTAGGGGCCCAAACGAATATCATGTTGAAGTTTTAGATGACTTCGATTATCTAGGTCAAGAGCTCGGGCGAGAGTCCGGTGTCAATCTTTACTACCCCATTCGGGGTGAGTAAGAGCGACCTCTGATAGGGATAAATCCCAATCTACGTATTCCTGCTCTACCGATCTATTTTCTACAATAAGGCACAGCCTTCTTTGGGACTCCCATCCCGGTCAACCCAGACCGGGGAAGGTTGTGTCCCGGCCTCGCTATGGCCCCGTGGAGGTTTGAACCAAGAACCTCCTGAACCCGCGCACGTAACCACGGGCAGATTGGGCCGACACACTGACCGGTGCATGGGCGCCACGTGTCCCACATGTCGCTAGACCGGAATCCTCTCCGGAACCCCTATAAAAGGCGCATTTATTGCAACCAGAAGGACTTTTGGCTATTTTCTCAACTGAAGTATGTAAAGAGACCGGGAACCTCTGACCCACTGTCACGTAGCTCGGTTTCACATAGGGTATTCTTACTTGTACCCGTCTTCAGTATAAATACAGTACATTTTTCCCGTATACTTTGACCCGTATTTTACCATATCATTTTGGCGCCGTCTGTGGGGACCGAAAACAGAAGCCGACCCTCCGTCCTTTACGTTTTCGATCTCCATCCATGTACCCTTACATGGACTATTTTGCCGTTGCCGACCCGGAACAGGAAGCACCTTCCGACTTGCGCACTCGCCTCAGCTCTCGAGGCGACCCGAACAACATGACCAATCTCCCTCAAGCTGATTCGGTCAACGTCATTCACCCGCCTCAGGCTTTCCCCATACCGACAGGGCCGCTACCTTATTAGTACCCGGCGTATCCATCGGCCCCTTAGTATCCAGCGTACCCGTTTGACCCGACCGCACAATTGTGGGCCAACTCGCCGCGTTACTACTCACAGCCCTACGCCCCGTCCTTTCCGTTCCAACCGATGTCGCCCGTTCAACCTCAGGCCCCTCCGCCGGAAACCACGACGATCGAGGCCACGGCTACCGCTTCGCCCGTATTGAGGAGGGCTCAGTCCGAGCGGCGACCGGTATCCTCCAGGTTGCAGGAACCAACCACCGCACGACGCCCGGCGCTCTCTCGCTTGAGCGGATCGGGCTCCAGGCTTCCCGTAGACCGGGAGGAGCGACCGCGCGTAAGCGTCTGGGACCGACTTGACCCACCGACGGAAGGAGCGTGCAGATCTTTGCAGCTGCCGACCGCGAGCGACGCCGATTCTAGTGAGGCCAGTTCATCTTATTCCCACCGTCGTAGACACCGCGATCCAGCCCGCCCATCCGGCCTGTCACGTCAGGTATTGGACTAAGTCCGCGCCGAGTTTAACTGGTGGAGGCACGAGCAGGGAGATGATCAAACCGCTGACCGGGCAGCTAACTTGCTACGAACGCCCTTCAGTCAGGAGATCATGAGTCAACCTTACCCGATCGACCTACGCGTTCCCAGAGATAAAGAGTACGCCGGCAAGTCGGATCCCGAGCAGCATGCGAACCTCTACTACGGCAACATGCTCATGATGGGGGTATCCGAGGCCGTAATGTGCCGGGCGTTTTACTCGACGTTAACCGGGAGAGCTGCAGAGTGGTTCCGTACCTTGGAACCGGGTTCTATTTCAAACTTTCGAGAGTTAGCCCGGAGGTTTGTCGACCGCTTTGCCATGTCCAAAACCGTGAAGAAGCTTTCTCCCACCCGGAAAATGCTAAACAGTTAGACGGCGAACCGCTCTCCGTCTTCATTGAGCGATGGAAGCAGGAAATGACTGAGATTGAGCCAGTCGACGACGTAACCGCAACCAACTTGCTGTTGAACTCCTTGAGGGCGGGTAACTTGTACCAAGATCTCATACTCCGGCCGCCGACCTGTTACGAGGACGTTGTGCGCAGGGTGGTCGCCCACGCCACCGCCACGACGGCGAACTCGGCCAAGAGGATGATGAAGACAGGGGGGCCGAGAAGGGACCAAGGTCAGAGAGCTCGCCGTCCGAATAACCCGCGACAAAAGGACCGTGACGGAAACCTGATCTACACCACGCTGACGAGACCGATTGCGAATGTCTTGCAATTCGCTCAGAATTGTCATTTGATCCAGCTACCCGCCCTAGCGAGGGATGGCCCGAACAAGGACAAATACTGCGCGTATCACTGCAACCGGGGGCATGACACAGAGGAGTGCCACGTACTTAAAGGCTTGATTGAGGACCTCTTGCAGACCATAGAATTAGCCCAGTTCGTAGAGAAGAAGAATAAAGGTCGGCGGGGGTGAAGGAAATATTTCAAGAAAGACAAGGATAGGAAAGACAAGGATCCCGACCTAGACCGGGAGCCTCCAGCAGCCTCTCAGAAGCAGGTCATACACGTTATATTTGGAGGCCCAGAGGGTGGGGACACTACGGGAGACCGCCGTAACTGGGCCCGTGTCCTGCACGTAGGTTTGCTAGAATAAGCGAACCCAGAAAAAGGCCAAATTAAAGTTGGAGCCCATTGTATTCACTGACCGCGATCTACTGAGCAGCGCCGATTGTGCAACCGAAGCGTTGGTGGTAACCATAGATATCAACGGTGTCGACGTCTAAAGGGTCATGGTGAACACGGGGTCAAGTGTGAACGTTATGTACTTAGACGTTTTCTGGAAGCTTCAGCTGGACCGGTCCGAGCTGACGCTCGTCAGAACCCCACTTTCGGGATTCACGGGAGCCATGGTCCACCTGGAAAGAGTCGTTCGCTTGCCCGTGGAGGTCAGAACCGTCCCGAGAGTGCTCCGTGTAATGATGGAATTCGTGGTTGTCGACCTGGCACGCGTTCATAACGTCATCCTGGGTAGGCCGAGGATCTCGCAGCTCGGCGCTATCATTTCAATGCCACACCTGTGTATGAAGTTCCAGACGCCGGAGGGTGTGGGCACAGTCGGAAAGGCGATGCTATGTCCGGGCCATGCAGAAGCAAGACGCCAGCACGTCTTGAGTAAATACAATCAGCAAAAGGCAAGAGGATGTTCGGACCGAGCGCCCCGAACCGTTAGAAGAAGTGGAGATGGTGGCGTTATCAGAATCCTGACCTGATCGTACCGTGAAGATCGGCTCGGCCCTATCTGCGTACTTGCGAACCGCGATTATCGGAATTCTCCGGGAATACTCCGACATTTTCGCGTGAGGGCCGGAAGACATGCCCGGAATTGACCGCCAAACTATATGTCACAGGTTGGCTGTCCGCCGGGATCCGGGCCAGTCAAGCAGAAACAAAGGCATCTGTCCTCCGACCGGCGAGAATTCGTCCGCAGTGAGACGCGGGCCCTAGTTGCCGCCGGGCATATTCGAGAGGTTCAATACCCCGAGTGGTTAGTGATAAGTCTCTGAGATACCCTTTTAATCAGGCACATTTTAGGGTGTTTTATTGCGTCCATAGCGTCCTTATTTGGTAAATCATGTGCGTAAATGCTTGAAAACCACTAACTGATGCATAAAAGCCATTTTTAGCTTAAAAGAAGTAAAACAGGAGCCCCGGGAGCAAATAGGACCAAAAGATGAGCTTAAAGAGCAAACCTAGCAAGAACGGAGCACCGGAGGACCAAACTGGGAGGCCACACGCGTGTGAGCAAGCGTGGAAACTTTCCAGAAGCTCCCCACGCACGCTCACACGCGTGTGAGAGGCGTGGAGGCGTGATGCGCGAATTTCAGCTAGGGTTGTCATTTCGGAGACTATTTAAACTCTTTTGATGAATTTCCAGAGGAGGACGGCAGAATTTTAGTTTTCCCTTTTCTTAGTTTTTCCTTTGGAGAACTTTCTCCATTTTTCTTAGTTTTTAGATTAGAGCAATCTCCATTGTAAAAGACAACAAGCTTGGATTGAAGATCTTTTTCTCTCTAGGTGATCTCTATTTCATTTCTATAATTTTATCTATCTTATTCTTGGATTAAATTAGCTTTTACTTTCATTTCATATCATGAGTGGCTAATTTAGTCTAGAGATTTGGATTGTGTGATTGAATATTGCTTTTGTGATGATCTTATTTCTATATCTTGGATCTATGAGTTTGTGTTGATGGATTATCTATTCTTGTCTTTTGATTGTTGTTTTGATGAGATCTCGTTGGATTTGGCCAATCTATATGAGAGATTGAGCTCTTGACTCTTTTATGTCTTTGATTAGAGTTAGGATTTGAAGCTTTACACAATCAAAGTTCCTATGGACTTCTTAAGAATAGTAGGATAGTGTGTAGCTCAAGTGTTTGATAAAATTCCTCTTAGAACTTTGGATGCTTGAAGGCACTCCTAAGTCAAAGAAGCCTTAGTACACAAGGTGGAAAAGGACTAAGACAACACACTCTTGAATAGACAATATCATAGCAATCCTAATCCATGACCTTAGACACTCCACTATGCAATATTCATGAACACTATCCAATCCCTACCCCTTTTACATATTCCCAAAATCACTTTTACTTCACTACTCTCTTGCACTCAAACCAACCAATGAACTACACTCTCACTTGCAATACCACCCTTCACCACACTCAAATCCTATGCATGACTCCATCTAGTAAACTCCCGAACACTTGACACACATCCACGTCCCTCCTTCGAGACCGACACTCGGGGAGTCAAAGACTTTCCGTTTTATCATACAAATATCTTTTGACATCTCAACCCTACGCAAAACTGCTTCTTCAAAATAGCGCCGTTGCCGGGGAGGGCAATAGGTTGTCATATGTTTTTGTTTACTCTGATTGCATGAATGCTAGATTTGAGAAATGTTAATCCATTCCACTTAATTTTGTTTTGTTTTTACTTGTTTTTGCTACTAACCCAATTGACTACTTTTAGTCAATTGTGGAAATTTCCGTTTCGTTGATAATTTTACTAGGTGAATGCACACGAGAGCAAAAGGAAATCAAGGTTTACTACCCTACATTCCTGAAATTAATAGAGCAACTAGAAGGAAAAATACCCAAGGATCACTAATGTCTTCATCAAGCGCAACAAGATATCCACTAGGAAGAGGCACAACAGTACCAAATCCACCCCCAGTTCCAATCAATCCACAAGTACCGATTAACCATGAAGAATCAATCATTGAAGAACCGCAAGCTAATAGAGCAAACAATCAAGAGAACATTCATGAAGAGGAATATTATGGAAACCCTCAAGAACAACAAAGATCAATTGTAGATTACATGACTCTGGATTTTAACATGCACAACTCGATCTATGTACCTCCAATGGAGAATGTCAGCTTTCACGTGCATCCAACTATTCTCACACTGGTCCAGAACAGTCAATACTCGGGATTACCATCTGAAGATCCCAACGCACACATCACAAGATTTATACGAGCATATGGGATGTACAGACAAGAAGGCATTAGCGAGGAAATAGTTCGACTAAAATTATTCCCATTTTCAGTTATAGGAGAGGCAGCACGATGGTTGGAAAGCCAAGACGACAATCATTTCAGAACGTGGCAACAGTTGCATCGTGAATTCATGAACGAGTTCTTTCCCATTACAAAAACTATGAGGATTAGAAGGCTGATACAAGAATTCAAACAAGGAAGACTTGAAAGTTTGGGAGAGGCTTGGCGAAGATTTAAAGTTCTTAAAAGGCAATGCCCACAAGATCTGATGCACCCATGGGACATGATTAGCTCATTCTATGGAGGGTTGACGGATGAAGGAAAAATGTCGCTTGACTCATCCTCCAACGGTGCCTTTGTCTCCCTAGCTTTGCAAGAGGCTGAGGAACTAATCGAGAGAATATCTAAAAACACATCCTGTTAGTATGAACGAAGAGGAGATCATGGAGGAATTTATGAAGTTGATAATCGAGTGGCAAGTGAGGCCAAAATCGAAGCAATGAATCACGAAATCAAAAAGCTACAGGCTATGGTAGAAAAAATGGAAGGAAAGCCCAAACCTTGAATGGCATTGGCACTTTATTGTAATATCTGTGGAGGACCTCATGACACCAATATTTGCATTTCTACGTCTGCATCTGAACAAGTCTAGGCGGTAGATTATCAAAGGAACTCCAACTTCAATGCTTATGGACAAAACCAAAGATCAAACAACAATTGGAAACAGGTAGGGGTGTTAGCGAACAGAGCTTTCGACAAACTACTCGTGTTCGAGCTCAGTAAGCGTTCGTTTATGTTCGTTTGTTAAGGTAAACGAACATTAACACACAAAATTTAGAGCTCGGTTAATAAACGAACAGAGTCTGAACAGTGGTAAGCTCGTATGCTAAGTGTTCGCGAACAAGCTCGTTTGTGTTCGTTTAGTAGTGTTCGTGAACAAGCTCGTTTGTGTTCGTTTTGTAATGTTCGCGAACAAGCTCATTTATTGTTCGTTTAATAATGTTCGCAAACATGTTTACAAACATATAAATTGTTCATGAACGTAGATTATTTATTGTTCATGAAGAAATTGTGTTCATGAATATGTGCAGGGTTTAGTTATTAAATGTTCACGAACGTGTTCATGAACGTAAATGAACATGTTTGTGAACGTGTTTGTTAATGTTTGCGAACACGTTCGTGAACGTGTTCGTTAACATTAACGAACACGTTCGTGAACATGTTCATGAACGTTAACGAACACTAACGAACGCTTAACAAACGAACACGAACAGCCTCCGTTCGTTTATGTTCGTTTCGTTAACAGCCCTAGAAACAGGGAGAGGGTTGGAACAATAGCCACAATGACGGATATCAAGCGCAAAGACAATACAACTATGGACAAAAGCCTGCATATGGACAAAATGACAAGAACAGACTAATGTACAATCAAAACCAAGGAAATGGAAATCAAATGACCCAGTTCAGGCCACAATACGACTCTCAACTTGATTTTACTCAACAGAGAAGGGATGACATCCGTGAGGTAGATGAAAGACTTACAAGGACGATCATGGAACTGAAAAATGATCGCGCAAATCTGAAACAAGAGATTACTCAAGAGATTAGGCAAGAAATTTCTAGTCTTCGCCAAGAGTCTAAAGCTACACTAAAGACAATTGAGAACCAAATCTCTCATATGTTTAAGATGATGTCAGATCGCCACTACGGACAACTCCCGAGTAATACTGAAAATAATCCAAAAGAAAGAGTCAACGCCATTGATGTCAAAGAAGAAACACATGTGAAATGTGATCCAATGGATGCTATCTGTGGAACTTATCAATGTAAGGTAGACGACCAAAGAAACAAGACTACCTCTTGTAGTCTCAATCTTGAATTGAAGAATGCGAACAGCTCGTGCACCATATCAATGAAAGAACGCAAGGAGGAAACTACTTCGGAAGAAGGCCCGAAAGAAAAGGAACTACCAAGAGACAACATCAAAAGCTCAAAAGAAAAGGAAACAGCTCGAGAAGGTACATTTAAAGCTCTTATTCGAAAATTCTTCAATAGCAAAGAATGCCGTGAGTTGTTTGAGAATGACATTTGTGATAATTTTACATGTTTAAGCCAAGAATCTTCGGCTTGTTTGACTGAGGGAAACCCAAGAAAGAAGGGTGACCCTAGAGCTTTGTTAATCCCTTGTTCTATACAGAACATAGAACCTAGAAACGCTCTCGCTGATCTTGGTGCTTCTATCAATGTCATGTCTTTAAATCTTTTTGAAAAATTGAACTTACCACGTTTGAAACCGACAAGGCTGACTCTACGTTTGGCTGACGGAACCACACGGTATCCTTAAGGCTTAGCGGAAGATGTTCTAGTAAGAGTGGGAAAATTTCTTGTGCCTGTCGATTTTATTGTTTGTAAGATGGGAGATGATGACCCCCATGAATCCTTAATTCTTGGAAGACCATTTCTGGCTACTTGTCGTGCACGAATAGATGTTAGTTCAGGTGAAATTACCCTGAGATTCGAGGGACAAGCCACGAATGATGACAAGGAAAAAGCAAAAGAAGGAGCTGATGACGCTGAAAGGGCAAAGGTCAAATCGAAGGTGAAACCAAAACCGAAGCGGAGGAACGATAAGCTTACTTGGAAAAACACGTGGGTACCGAAATGCTTTCTACCCACTACCAAGGAATTCGGTTGAATTTCAACCAAGGTATGATGCGTCTAGCCAATAACGTAAACCGTGGCGCTACTTGGGAGGCAACCCAAGATTTTAATAAAATACTTTACATTATTGCTATGCTTTCATTTTTAATGTTTTTGTTCTAATAAATTGCTACAATCATATGGAACCATGTTTTGAGGACTAATTTGTAGGATTCGAGACTAGGAATTGCTTTGGAAGAGCTTAAACTGGATATAGGTATGGAAGGCAAGGCCAAAAATCAGGAGAAAACGATGCAGTGGACCTACACGAGGCTCACACGTGTGTAGCCGTGCGTGGGAACGAGGCAGTAGCCTCCCACGCACGCTCACACGCGTGTTGCCATGCGTGGGAGCAAGGCAGAGAGCTCCCACGCACGGTCACACGAGTGTGACCGGCGTGGAGGCCCCTATGGGTTTAAAACCCTTGTTCGGCCATCCCACCTTATTTTGCTCCCAAAATCAATTTTTCTCTTCTCTTCTCCACGCAAGGAAGAACCAAACTCAAGGTTTGAACATACTTTTCACTTTTTACCATTCAAAGAAGATTAAAACATCAACATCAAGGTAATCTTTCATCTTTTTGACTCTTTATCCTTGAATATTCATAAGTTTAGAAGAGTTTGAATGTGAAATTTATTCTACAATGCCTTGTATGATTTTGAATGATTAAATTGGTTATAATGCTTCATAGAACTATCCTTTGATGTTTTCTTTCATTATTGATGGTTACATTGATGGATTGTTGTATATTCTTGAACTTCAAGTGTGAACACCATTGATGAACAAATGGGTTTGTTAGATTTCTTGTTGAAATTATGAAATTGATGCTTGAATTGATGAATAAACTTGTTATAGAACTATTATATGTCATCAATTTGACTTTTCACATGCTACATTGCCCAAATTGAATTTTCAATTTTAAAACCCTAATTTTGAATTTGGGGAAGAAGATGAAGTTGACTTTTTGAAATTCTTGACTTTTGTAGTTGACTTCTTATTTGACTATCAAATTGATATATCTTATGATGAATTTATGCATGTGTGTGATAATGGAATGATATTGTTGATATTCTTATGCTTGATTTTTCCAAGATATAGGGGAAACCATGGCGAAATTTTCGAAAATTCTTAGCCCTATATGTTTGAAATCCATTTTCTTGACAAGGAATTTTACACAAATGTAAATGGTGACTTATTCAAAGCCAATTACCATGAATGATAATTTCTATAATTTGTAGGATGGGACGCTCGAAAGAAATTGCAAAGAAATTAAAGCATGATGTAAGAGAATCGAGTCGATCAAGGACACAGCAGCACACTACAGCTCAACAGGCTATACAAGAGCCGGGGTCAAGGTCACTACGACACTTGACACCCATTCAACTCGCGACAGTAGACAACTATAAAGGGAAGCAGCTTTCTGTTGGCCGTCACTTTGAGGATAATGTTTTAAGAGAATTCGGTTGTTTTGACGAAGTGAATAGGCTTCTTAGGCACCAACAGCTCCGCTATCTGTTCCAGTGGAGAGGACCCACCTATGCACCTGTCACCTATGAATTCTTGGCAACTTTGAACATCAAGAAGGAAGTAAACGATGCAAGGGAGTCTATTTCATTCACTCTTTTCGGCAACCATTACTGTAACACCCCGTGAATTCGTTCAAGCCTTTCGATCGATAATTAATTCCTTGGGCAATTTAA
>CM008343.1:25989952-26014806 GCA_002525835.2 Ipomoea batatas
TTTGCGTGTTTTCCAGGTATGGAGTAAGTCTGAGCGCGAGCGCGTTAGAGCCTATCGTTGTGATGATGCTTAGACTTAGTTTATGCTGTTTAGACTTTGGTTTTTGGGCCTGTGTGCCACTTGAGATTTTATATACTCTGGTTTAGATGATGGGATGTTTTGGAAACATGACTTGAGGATTTTTTTTATCGTTTATGCATGACAGTTCAGCTGATCTATTTTGGTTAGCCTGTGCATCTAGGTTGTGTTATCTTTCCTAGATGTGGCATGATGCCCCTTAAGTTTTAAATTCTCTTCCGCTTTATTATGTTGTTGGTTGAGATAGGCAGCTGTTGTGTTGAGATTTATCTATCTCAGCTTGTGTGAGGTTGGGGTGTCACAATTACAGTATGTCTGTTAACACTTTGGGTGTTACACTCGGTTTTCATGATGCAACAAGCGTGTCCATGCCATATTTCAGAGATTTTAAAGAAGATTTTGATTCAGATGAAGTTGCTAGACGATATTGGAGAAGCACCACAAATAATACCCCATACAACTCTTCGAACTTGAAAGCAAAGCTCATCACCCGGAATGCTCTGAAGGCTATCAGATTAGCCTTTGCTATAAATCTCTCTGGCCGAACCACAAATAGAAATAAGGTATACAAGCAGGATCTATTCTACATGTGGTGCATGGAGAATGATGTCAGTATCAACATGGGCGTTCAGGCTAGGAAATGACTCCAAACCCAACAAAAGCCAAAGGTTCAGACCGTGTTCATTGGACCTTTCGTTACTAAATTGTGCATTGGGTTGGGCCTACTGAACCAGTTGATGGGAGAGAGATCTGATGGTTGTATAGTCTCTTTTACCGTGGGTGAGTTCTTTGCTGCATAACTAAGGCTTGGAGGTGATGATGCACCTGATCTAGAGGCTTCTGATGATGACAATGAGGACGAGGAAGAGAATGAGGAGGAGTAAAGGATGTAATTTAGTGGGAGTGAAGGGTGATAAAACGAAGAGTCAAGACTTCCCGAGTGTCGTGTCTCTCAAGGATGGCGAATGGGAATCGAATTAGTGTGTTGGCATCTAAGAGGTTGAAGGAAAAGAGTTACAAGATTTGTTAAGGGTTGGATTCATTGGTAAAAGAGGGGAAGGTTGAGAATGGTTGTGGTAAAAATAAAGGTAAAGACGGAGATCGGGGCCTTAGGTTTCTCTATGTGGACTATCCTTGTATGGTTTCGTGAGCTAGAGATGTGGAATACACTAGGGAGTTCATGGCACATCACCAAGTGGCGTCACACTTTGGACTCCCACATCCTCATTCGGTTGGGGCATTTCATCGAACACTTTGTCTACCACTCCTCTCGGATCTTGTCCTTTCGGACTAAGAGCGGAGATGTGGGTGATCTAGGCTTGTGAGTGGCCGCTATCGCGCACACACTCACTTCCTTTGAGTTTGCTACCTAAGGTGCACACTTAGGCACAAAGCAATAATAAACATCATCCACACAAGATCATCATCCAACAATCACAAAGCTCACATTTAATCTAGCAATAATATTAAACATCCACATAGATCTACCATGGGCCACCAATCCCCTTTCTACTCTACTCTAACATGCTAAACATTAAATAGAAGCAATATAAACAAAGCAATAATATAAAAGATCAAACTTTAAATTGAAAGGAGAGAATTTATACCCAAGGAAGTTTGGATCTACATCTTCATCTTCAACCTAATCTAAATCTACTCTAATTAGAATTTGGAAAGGAAAATTGGATCTAAAACTATTGGGAGTCTCCTCCCCTACCTAAGCTATCTACTACTTAAAACTAATGCCCCAATGGTCTGAAATAAGGAGCCTTATATAGGGGGAACAAAATAGGGGCAACAAAGTAATTGTCGCGCAGCAGAATTTAGGGCTGGTACAGGGGTTCTCGACGCGTCGAGCCCGCGAAGAATTTTCTCCACAATCTTCCACACGCGTGGTGGAAGTCGTGGGGGCTCTCTGGAATGTTCCCACGCCCCTCCACACGCGTGTGAGGCTTCGTGGGAGGCTCTTGCTTCATGGTTTCTCCATTTTCCGCTCCGTTATGGCCTTAGGTCCTCCGTTTGGCTGCAAAATAGCTTAAAAGCATCTTCCAAGCTCTTTGTTAGTGGTTTTGGTCACATTCGAGTCTTACGCATGATATTCTTATGAAATGGGTAATAAACTATACAATTATAACCCGTTAGTGACCACTAAAATGAGCTATTCTTGGTGCTTATCAAGGAGGATGCTGCACAGGAGCAAGGCTCTATCCCGATGGATTGGACCTCGACACAGAGACAGCTCCATGAGGAACAAATGAACTACTGGCGTGAACAGCACACTTGGCAGGAAGGCCACTTCACATCCATCTCTGTGAGACAGGATGTTCACACCGAGGACCTCAACTGCATGAGACAAGCGGTGGAGAATAACGATAGGAGAATTGCCGCTCTTGAAGCTAGATTCGACAGGCAATTCCATCCCTTCGGTGATGATTGATGCCTTCCTCAACTATTCTCAATCCTGACTTATTGACACTTGATTCTGAGTCCTGTGGCACTGGTTACTTTGATTGATGGTCCCATTTGAACATTAGGTGCCCTATGCGCGGGGTTCCGACCTTTATTTCTTTTCTATGCTTTACTTTACTTTATTGCTTTATGTTATTTACATTTCAACTGCTTTACTTTTTCTACATTTCTATTCGGATAATTCTACTTATTTTTATGCTTTATTATTCAAGTTTTTGCTATTTTTATTGCTTTTATATTTCTATCAGCTTATAATAATTGAATAGTACTCCGAAAACCCTCGGCAGATATGCTGGGCGAGTAGGACGGGGTCTGTGAGGATCTTTTCGCCGAGGTCCGCCCATTCCAGGATCCGTCTCCCGGTCTTCTCGGTCGTCTTCAGTTTGCCCTCGAGCTCCTTGATTCGCTGCTCCCGCTTCGCGAGGGACTTCTTGAGCTGGGCAACATCCGGACGGTGGATTTCGTCCCCGTCCTTCGCTCGAGCAAATAGGTCGGTGACCGAGTGCGCCATCTTTAGAATCCCAGATGAGAAAATGATAACTGATAACGAAGAAAGCGTTTTAGACGTTTCCTTTTACCTGGATAAGGTCGCGGGCGATGCGTTCCCCGACCAAGGCAGTCGACCATCCGCTCGTCTGTTCCGGAGGCAGCGCCGCAGCACAAATCCTCGTCAGCAAGGCTGCCGGAGGTTCGTTCCCGTGCTTCATGAGCACGTCCATCACCGGCATCGTGAAACCAGACTCGTCGCGGCGGGAACGTTTGACTGTTAAGACCTCCTCGACCTCGAGGACTTCTTTCACTTTCCCTCGCTTAGCGGCCCAGGCCGCATCTTGTTCGCCGCTCAGGCCGGCGGGGACCGATGTTTCGATGTTAGAATCGCGGCTCTCGGAGGGTCGGCCTTCTTAGACCCCAGGCTGATCTTCGTGGCCGGAGCAGGCGGTCGAGCTGACACCGGAAAGCTCCTCATGGCACCTAAAAAGGGAAGAAAGACAAGAAATCAGTCTTCCGGCCTCCGATCGACCGACCTAAGTTCGGTGGCCCTTACAACCCTTGCGAACCGGCCCCTGAAGGGGGAGGTCCGACGGTGACCGTAACTACCGCCCTTTTGGGCGTATACCTATCGCCCAAGTCATATCTGGGGGGCTCGAGCTCCGCTTCAGAATATTCCTCGGCTGATCGGAAGATCTCATACTCGTAGGCTTCGGCGGAGATTTTGATGGCCGCGTTGTTTAAAGCTCGGGTTTGCTTCGGCCGTTTGTGCTCGGTCACGTACGCTGGCCATTCTCTGTCGACGGGAAGCAGCCATGGATATTTGACCAATAAAATCCGGTCTTTCCATCCTCTGTTGTTGTCGGGCAGATGGAGAATTTTGTAGAAATGCCCCCGTGACTGAATGCATAGGACGCCGCCCCCATACTTCATGGATAAAGGCCGGACGGAAAAGAGATACCGGAATAACTCCAAAGTCACCGGGAGACCGTGGCGGCTACATATTTGCGGAAAGCACGTCAGGGTGCGGTGAGCGTTGGGGGCGATTTGCCCGGGCAACACCCCGTAATATTTCATAAAACCGAGAAGAGAGGGGTGGAACGGGAAAGTTAGAGGGGCTTTTAGGGAGTCAAAATGCATCCCGAGCCATTCCCCTGCGTCCGGTCGACAATATTCCCCAGCGACCATTTGGTTTCATACTTGGCAACCCCGGTCAATAGGGTCAACACCTCTTCGATCTCCCCGCGAGTGAGGAGGCTAGTGTGTCGTCGCAGGCCGCTGCTATCCAAGCGGATCCTGGTCGCGGTCGCGAGAGGCGTAGAATCGACCGGTAGACTGGCAAACCAGTCTCTACCGTGGGCCGTAGGTACCGGCTTCCCTCGGCCCGAGGTCCCTGCTTCCATGTCGAGAGGCTTGACCACGGGCCGGGAATTCGCTTCGTCAGCCCTAGGGTCCGGCTGGTCGTGGGGTCGGGCAAGGCCCTCGTTCTCTTCGGAATATGTGTCTATGGCGTTGATCACGGAGTCATAAGTCGAGACCGTAAATGATCCGACCTCGACCGAGCCACCGTAACTGTATATGGATAGGTTCTAGCTATCCGATCCGCTCATGGCTGTACCTAGCAAGAACGGAGAGGCGTCTCACTAAGGGCAGCCCGGGACCCAAAGTTATAAACGCTATTAACCATAAAAGCAAGCCGAGAAGGCGATACTTGTTCCCGAAGGCTTGAACGTGTGATGCAGTTAGCGTAGAGTAGCTCGGGAAGCTCTGGGTTGGACTTGTCGTAAAAAGCCGAAAAAGGTGTCGTATCCCTGTATTTATAGAGGTGGGAGTAGGGGATCGTCGATTCGGTTCCCCGTAGCATAGGCCCAACTTCCAAAGCCCACGGGAGCGCGACACGTGCATAATAGGGATGACGTCACCGCTGACGTCGTTCCCTTGCGTTCGCCTCCTCAGCCGGGTGATGATAGGCAGGGGCCGGAATCGGTCCTACAGCTCGGACTCCTCTTCCTCGGAGATCGTAGATGACTAGGCTGGGGGGCTAGTTGATAGGGATAAATCCCGGTCTACGTATTCCCGCTCTACCGATCTATTTTCTACGATAAGGCACATCCTTCTTTGGGACTCCCATCTCGGTCAACCCAGACCGGGGAAGGTTGTGTCCCGGCCTCGCTATGGCCCCGTGGAGGTTCGAACCAGGAACCTCCTGAACCCGCACACGTAACCACGGGTGGATTGGACCAGCCCATTTCAGTGCTGCTTTCCTATTTTGATATAGCCTATGCATGATTTTCTTCCTCAAACTTTCAAGACAACTAATTAGGGGCTGCTCTCTAGCATCCAAAATGAAATTGTTAATTGAAGAATGTTGCGTATTGCTGGTTTAGTTGGGCCGTAATTTTGGCCGAATGATTAAACGGTGGGTTGCGCTGAATCATGGGCTGCAATTGGGATGAACTAATTAAAATCAATTTGAAGTGGAAGTGCACGGCTGGGCAACCTATGTTGGGCCGAAAGGAATTAAAGTGAAGACTATGATGAAGCATTAAATCACATGGTGGGCCATATTAATGGGCTGCAAATTTACTTAGACTTTTGTAACCCACTTGGGTATTTTATTTGATAGACTAGGTGATAGTCTTTTAGAAGCCTTAGGGCTTTAGCCCCTTTTGGTTTTAGGCCTTTTGGCCCATTATGGTTAAGGCTTTGGCCCCTTGAGAGTGTAAGGTCACTTTAGACCTCAAAATTGTGAGCCTTAGGTCATTTTTGGGCCTAAGGCGTCTGTAAGGTTTCGGCCTCTCGTTTAAATTCAATAAAAGCCTAAATTCTGTTTTCAAAAAAAATAAAAATATCACAGTGTGCAGCTGTAGTAAAATGTGACCTGGACCACTCTGAAGGATGTTTGTCTAATAGCCACTCATATGCCTTGGCATCAATTGTCTTGAATTTTTGCATTGCTGCTCTGAATGTGTTCACTGTTGTGGCCCTAGCAGCTTCCCATAACCCATCTTTGATTGTCTTTCTAGTGAATCCAGATAGTTTCATGTTGTCATGCAAATGTCTCACACAAAACCTGTGAGTAGCTGCTGGGAAAACATTCTCAAAAGTGGGCAATTTAACAGCCGACAATGCAAGTCAATGGCCAACAAGGCAGTTTATACAAGTGAACATACTAGGTAGTTTCTAAAATACAATTCAACACCAAACAATACAAGTCAATGGCCAACAATGCCATACTAGGCAGTTTCTAAAAGGTATCCTAACCCAGACAAAGTGGTCCCTATACAAACAAAACAAAACACACAACCCAACATAATTTTGTGGACCCCATTATAAAGCCAATTCATACACAGTTACTGGACTTCATTTACTGCTTATGTCTTTTTTAAATCAAAATAGGACACTACTATGTGCTTTTTAAATCAGAAAATGGACTCCATTAAAGAACATAGAAAAGGGCAACACATGGTCCACCACTACAAACATAGCACACCTTTTGGAACATAACACATAAAGACATCATTTGTAAAATAAAATTTAAAATCGCTAGTTTGTAGTTCTAATACCTGTCGACTGGCCGCCTTGGGTAGAACCCATGTGAAAGTTGTAATTTTAGTGGTTTAATTAGTAAGTGTCGCCCTCTGGGAATGGCTAGGAAGGATTTGAGTAGCAAGGGATTAAACACGAGTTCATCGAGTGTTTGAAAGCTAACCAAAATGATGTATTTGATTGCATGAGATCAAGACAAAACAAGTAATTGATTTAAGAAATAAACAATGATAAAGAGGAAGATTTAAATCAAATAGCAATGCACAAATGCTTCTATAATGTTCTAAGGTTCTAGGCTTAACAATGCTAAACAATGAAGTGAGGAAATTAAGTCAATGCCAATGCCACTCTCGTGGACATTGGCTATCACCAAAGTTCTAATCTCATTCTCATAGCAATTAGACTAGGTGAGGCATTTAATCAAACACATTGTGTGCAAAATCCCTTCCAACTTTTCTTTCTCAATGGCAAGTTAAAAATGTGAAAGGGTTGGCTATGGTGAATCCCTATTCTCATAGGTGAAACACCAATTCCATACATTTCTTGCATAATTTGGTCATAATCAAACAAGAGTCAAATAATTTCCTAAAATCACAATCACATTCATACTAAAATCAATGCAAAACCTAGATTAATCAATTTAATTGATGTAAGCATTCAGACAAGGAAATTCAATTCAAATCCCTAAAGGATTTAACTACTCATAACGGAATTGATAATTAAAAGCAATTGGAAAACTATGCAATGAATTTAAATACAAAAAGAAATTGATAATTGCAAGAAGAAGAATTTGAAATACTTACTTGAATGAATATATAATATTTGAATATGAAATTGTAATGGAATTTGCAATTACAGAGAGTAATTCTTCTCTAAATCTCCCTAAAAAGTAATGGATTTGCAACTAAAAGATGTTCTAAAGTGTTTCGGGAGAGAAAAACTAAAAGAGGACTTGAGAAATTTGAAAGATAAGTTCAAAATAAAGCCTAACCCTATTTATACTAATGAAATTGCGCAAAAAAAAAAAAGCCGCCACCAATTTGCCTGGTCACGATGTTGGTCACGGTGTGACCACCATCGTGACCAAGCCACAACCTTGCAGATTTCTGTAGTCACTCTGCTGGTCACGCCGTGACCAGCAGAGTGACCACTAAAATCAGCAAAGTGGTCACGGTGGTCACTGTGGAGGTCACGGCGTGACCTCCACCGTGACTCCCGTGACCACTTTCTGATCATTAGTCGTCACGCTGCTAGTCACACCGTACTCATTTTCGCCTACTCGGTGGAAACCAAAGTGCTGCAGATTCGGAGCATTGAAAACACCGTGAACTGGCTGCTTAGCCAACTCCCTAGTTACGTTCACCCTCTTTTGCTGAAAAATCCAACTCAAAACCATCCCATACGGCCGATTGCGACGCTTGGCTGTCTTGCAAAACTCCATATGTGAAATCATCAAACTGGGCAGGTTGAACTTAACCTTATGCTTCAAGAAGTAAGCAAAAGTACACTCTAAACCCGCTACCTCCTTGCTATTGTTCTTGTTAGGCAGCAAACTCTCCCCTACGAGCATGGTCAAAATCCTTTGCTCTCCCGTCAGGTCATATTTAATAGGCCTGGCATCCAAAGTGATGCCCTCCTCACGCCCCAACATATACTGTAGATAGTCAGGGAATCCTACCTCCGAGGTCTCAATCCAATAATGCCTATCATACTGACATACATCTCCTAATGGCAACTTGAGTGATTTAGCAAGCTTAGGAAGATCAAGGGAAATCTTCACACCCTTCACAATTGTTGTGAGCACGGGTACCTGGTTAACCTTTTTAACTCGCATATTCTGATAAAACTCATTAACTAGATTGGGGTAAACTATATTCTCAATGAGCAAGAATTGCTCCAACAAGCCTTGAAAATTTAACATCTCCACAAGCTCGGGCGAAAAAATGTAGAGGGTTGAGAGCTTTACCATCGAGGACTGAATACCGGGCGTTTTCTTGGCCTTCTCCCATATTCTTTGGACTTCCCTTCACTGTTGATTCAGAATTTCCTGGCTATTCGCGTAGTGCACCAAAAACAGAGGAGACGTGCACAGTAACCTCACTGCCGCCGGTGTGCTGGCGTACTGCTCCTACGGATCGACTTCACGGAGCTCTGGCTGTGGTACTACTATAGGAGAGGAAGAAGAAGACGGAAGAAAAGAAGCCCGATAGATCAAAGGAAAGGTAGGGTTTTTTAATCTGGGTGGATAGGGGAAAATACCGTACTACCCTTCTTACTAGCGGAACGTTCCCACGGAGCAACCCCCACCGCCACTCTGCTGTTTGGCTCGTGCGGAACACCCCCACGGAACATCCTGTGCCGTCTCACCCTTCCGCAAGGCTATGCGGAACCGCTCCGCGTCTTTCTTTCGCACCGCCAAATCCGCCTTAGTTTAGAACAAAAGCAGACTCTTGCAATCTAAGACCAACAAATTAGCGTGGTTAGATGGTTTGGTCCCTTATTGCTCTTTCTTCATCGCGGGTTCGAGCCTCCTCTTACACTCGTTTGATGTCTCTTCCTTCTTTTTTTTTTACCTTGGTTTAACGAATTCCTGGGTTTTACCACTTAAAACTAATTGAAACTCCTACGCGAATCGTATAGCTCACTTAAAGGTTCAACAGCTAAAAGAGATCAAAACTACCCCTCCCGTACGACATGTCTATATGCAATGCAACTACAGATTAAGCTCGAGGGTTACCTTCATTCAGCCCATTAGCTTCAGCCTAAGTTCGGCACATCACGAAGATCTTCCTTTGCTGTGGCCCACGACCACCTCTCGGCTTACTCCCGCTCTTGCCCTCGATCTCCTTCGGGGGTCGGGTCGAAGTCTTTACCCCTAGGGTCGCACCTGGTCCAGAGTGGGAAGATCCTCCTTTCCAGGATAGGCACTCGAAAGCTCTATAACCTCGCTGACCGCAACTGAAACACTCAACCAAGTACCCTTCACAATTCCTCCCTGGATGGTCTTTCCCACACCTCCTGCTATAAAAGTGCCGCTGTCGGACTCCGTCACTCCTAGGTCCTTGCCCCAAGCCAGGGCGGGATGTGCCTCCACTGTTGGCACCACTCCTCTGAAAACTTCTTCCCGAGCCGGAGGCTTCAAGCCTATGCCTCTTGGAGTCAGACGTACTACCCTCCCCGGGCCTCTTAGGTCGGTCCTGCGCTCCCCGCCGGATGGTCAGCACTCGATAGTGATCTGCTGCACTGTTGTAGGCCTCGCTCAACGTCTAAAATTTGAACGCAACCAACGCCATACGAGTGTCCAAGTTCAACCCAGCTACAAACCTCTCGATCTTACTTTCTTCCGTTGGGGCCAACGTTGGGGTGAAACGAGCCAACTCCAGAAAACACTTATGGTACTCCTACACAGAGCGGGAGCCTTGCATGAGGCGCATGAACTCCTCCTGCATCGCCGCCTTCACATGCGCGGGATAGAAACGAGCGCGCATCCTATCCTTGAAGGTCTCCCAGCTGAAGTCGGCTTCCTATCGGATCGTCGGGCCCTCATGAACCCACCAAAGATCGGTTTCTAGCTGCAAGTAGAAGCTGGCCACCTTGACGTGCTGCCCCTCCAGGCACTCCACCAACTCCAGGATCCTGTCGAAGGAACGGATCCACTCCTCGAGCACCACTAGGTCCTCCTGCCTGCATAGAAAGGTGGATGATGCCCTGCCATCGCGTTCCCGAGGAACTAAGAGATCTACGTCAGCTGCTGGAGGTTCTGCATCAGCTGCTCACCGAACGGAACATCAGGAACATCCTCGCGTCTTTTGGGTGGCACCATGACTGCTACGAAGGGAAGGTAAGCTACGAAAAAAATACGTCGCGCTGCGGTCGACCTTCCCAATTCACGCAATCAGAAGTGAGAACACACCCACAACAGACAAGCAAACAAGCAAAGCAAATATAAACAAGATATAAACAATTAAAACGAGTCCTCACCGCGAGTCCTAGTTCTCACACAGTCCTAGGAGTCATGTTTCCTTAACTTCTACTGTTCAAGTCCTAAAGTCTCAAGTGTTCAACCCTAGGATTTCTACTTAGACCTCAACACAGGCTCTGATACCAACTGTGACACCCCAACTTTCTTTTCGCTGAGATAGGTATAACTTAAACATAACAGCTATAGATCTCAAAAACTAAACATAGCATAGCGGAAGCATATATAAAACCTCAAGGGTGTCATGCCACACCTAGGTATAATCCATCCTAGGTGCACAGGCTAAAAATCCATAACTTCAATCCAAAAGGGTAAAACAAAGGTAAATGTCAAAACATAATCCATCTCTGAGGCTCACGGCCCAACAAGTCTAATACAAAAACTAGTCTAAGCATCGCAAAGGGAGACTAGCTCTATCGTGCTCTCGGCTCAGACTATGGCATACCTGGAAAACAGTTTAAGAAATCATTAGCAAAAGAATGCTAAGCAACCAACCACTCACACTCGTGAGAAGATACGTAATATAATAGAGTTTGTAAATAGGTTTACACACACGTATAGAATATACGCACCAACGAACTGTTCTTTATTTAAATCAGAGACTCAACAACAATAAGCTGAATAAGTCATAAACCAAGACTCTTCCAATGAAACCAACATCCAATACGAATATCCAAGACAACAAGTCTATAACCAAGATACCAACTGAATCATAACTTCCACAGAATAATCACAAAGGAACCAACCAAACCGACATATCAAGGAATAACAGATACCAAATGAGGTACAACCTCAACCAAATGACCACAAGGAAACCAATCAAACTATTATACCAAAGATAAGCACCAAACCACAACCTCCAAACCACAATAATAACCATAAGACCAACCACCATATCCATATCACGACACGGAGGCAAATAACCCATCTACAGAGGCATACGAGCCCAAATCACAGAGGCAAATGATGTCCATTATCACAGAGGCACACAAGCCCGTTATCACAGAGGTACCCAATTCCCAATCACAGAGGCACACATGCCCAATTACGGAGACATACAATACCCTCCCAATACCAACCACAAAATAGACCATAATTCCACCAACTAAATACCCAAGGTTACCAAAGATTTAACAAGATAAGAAATGCTCATAAGGACTCAAGATCCCCACATACCAACTCAGATTCACCCACTAATAGTGTTCATCTCACAATATGAACACAGTACATACTCAGAATAATAATCAAGGAATAAGCCAATGATACTAACTCAAGAGATCGAGATAAATGTCCAAAGATCATGAATAAATACTCAAGAATCATGGTGGAATACTCAATAAGATGCCCAGTACACATTCTAGAATCAGAAAGAATCAAATAGAGTTCAAAAGACCTCAAAACTGACACTGGATCGGAATACTAAAAGACCTAGCGGAACACAACAACGGAACGCCCTAGTCCGTTAAACTGCACCGAAAGAACACACGAAAGAGGTTCACGGTACACACCTCTCCGCCACACCATTCCGCTCTTACACTTGCGGAACACATTGGCGGGACACATTATACCGCCAATGTGCACCGTAAGTGCACCCCCAACGCACAGATTCCAGAACCAGAACAAAATACACGATGAATCATTCCAGAATACAAATCATGCTCAGAATACACAGATTACACATCTCAGAAGCCAATAAATCATGGAATCCATAACAAGAATTACTCATACACATCTAGATACAAAGGATGATGAACACAAGTCCAACAATCCACAAATAAAGGTTCACAGACCATCAAACAAGGCTATAACCCCAAGAAATTCATAGGATTCCAACACCAAATCATATATATAGATCATGAGCGAAAATAGGTTTAGTGAGACATGGATGGTTACCTCTTGGAGCTCTTCTCTACCAAGCAATCCTCAATACACCTCACAAGGCACCACCTCCTTCTTGATCATCTTTTTCCCAAGAAAGATCCCCCAAAAGAATATAACGAGAACTTATAAAAGACTATGAAAACAAGATGATAAAAGATGTCTTCCTAAGGAAAAACACATACCCAAGTGCTATAGATCCTAAAAGAGCAATCTTGACTTGAAATCTTGAAGGATGAAGTGTAGGATATGCTTAGGGTTCTTTAGAGGTGAAAGGAGTAGGATGAAATGTATTTTGCAGGAAAAGGAAAGAGATATAGGGTTGTAAGTAAGAGACTTTTATATGAGTATGGAAAATCATCACATATATCATTTATGTATCATATTAGGGTATTAAAACAAGACATGGGCTTATTTATAAGAAATGGGTCATCCATACCCAATATTAATTTAATGGATATAAATATGGTCCTTCCAATGATCGGGCCATTACATAATTAATATACTTGTAAGGAATAGAAAGGGTCCAATTAAAGAACATCCCTTACAAAATTAATTCAAGGAAATTGGGCCTTGGAATAAATAAATAATTCCAGATGGGAAAATATATATCTATAAAAAGGTCGGAGCCCAATTAAATTAAATTAATTACACGGTAGGATTAATTACCGGATTTTAAGGCTTGAATTAAATACGGGGTATTACAATATACATACAAAATTATAAAATGGGCGAAAGTCCTGCTTTTCAACAAGATCAATGAATTTAAATGGAGGCATGTCTTTAGTCAAAAGATCTACTAACATAAACTCTATGTTAATGTGTTCAATAACAACTACTTTACGTTTAGCACACTCTCTAATGGCTAAGAACTTAATGTCGATATGCTTGCTTCGACTCCCAGTTTTGTCATTCTTAGCCATGGAGACAGCAGTTGAGTTGTCACAGTAGACTTTCAACTTCTGTCATTCTTAACCATGGAGACAGCAGTTGAGTTGTCACAGTAGACTTTCAATGGCTTAGATATAGAATCCACAATTCAAAGTCGTCGCCGACTAACATGGAGATTCCAGCTGCTAGTTGCTACCATCGATGATGGAGATGGGTTTAACAAATAAGAAGAAGGAAGAGGAAATGGTGAAGAGTGAAAAGCGGTGAGAGAGAGAGAGAGTTTCTCGGTTGGGAGGTAGAGATAAAATTTCGAGAGAGAGAGAGAGATATCTCCTGATTCCCCTCCCCTTTCTGCGTGTTCAATCCCCAACTTTTGTCTTCACTTCCTTTGTCTCCTTGACAATGGATACGAAGACCACAAAAGTCTTCATCTCCGGCCATGAACGAAGACGTACGTCCGGAGATGATTCATTTTTTTTAAATTAATTATTTTAATCAGAATTATTTTAAAAAAATATTTTTAAAATTGGTAACCACCATGTCAGTACACTTCCAGGTAAACATGTCATTTTGGATTTAATTGCATGAGTTTGTGTAGTTCAGGGATCCAATTGTATTTTTTTTTAGTGTTCGGTGGTCTAATTGCAGTTTGGTGTGCAATTCAGTGGTCCATTTTTTAAATTTCTATTAGAACGCTACTATTATTGGTTCTCAATGTTAAGCAGTAGTATTTTTTGTATTGTTTTAGTTTATTTTAGTTATATTTATGCTCCTTTAGACTATGACTTTTATGTTATTTTCTCTTCCTTGTACACTATATATATACCTGTACATTTGTATGCATATATACAGATTGTTTTCACATCTTATATGGTATGAAGAGCCTCTTCATACTCCTACGAGTTCTCATGCTTTTTTTTTCCCTTTGATCCAATGGCCATCATAGAAACCACCCCTATCATCCAATTGTCTGCCACTACTCACTTTCCCATTCGGCTTACTGCCATCAACTTTCCAGTATGGCGCCGTAAAGTTCATTATACACTCATTCTATTTTTTCTAACAACAGGGGTGAATATATAAAATTGCTTCCGATGCTTAATTCCTTTGGAATTTCACACTTCACATCACCGCCACATACCCCGCAACATAATGGCATTGCCGAACGGCGTCATCGCAATGTTGTTGAAATTACATTGTCTTTGTTACATGTAGCATCTCTTCCAAAACATTTCTGGTCATATGCTGTCCAAGCAGCAGTTTATCTCATAAATAGGCTTCCCACACCTATTCTTGGAAATAAATCTCCATTTGAGTGTTTATACCAAAAGCGTCCAAACTATGAGCGGTTGAAATGCTTCGGTTGTCTTTATTTTCCATGGTCGAGGCCCTACATGAAAACTAAGTTACAACCCAAATCAATTCCGTGTGTATCCCTAGGATATTCTACTTCATAGTCTGCCTATAAATGTTGGGATCCGGAATCAAATCGGTTATATATTTCACGGCATGTCAGGTTTGTTGAAACAATATTTCCTTCGGTTACTTCTACCCGTTCTACGCAAAAATATGATGTTGTGGATAATAATGCCTCATATTCCTCCCTTCCAAACAATTCTAGTTTACTTCCACCTCTACAATCTATTTCTTATAGGCCTGCTTCAGTAGATAATGTTTCATCTGCCAACAACAATGCTCCATCTCTTCAACAAAATTTGTCAATCTCTCCTTCTGAAAATTTAACTCCATCAGATGATGTGCCTTCTTCCAACAATAATATATTATCCCAATCTCTTCCACAAAATGGGTCGGCTTCCTCTTCTGAGAATACAAAATCACTAAATTTTAATCATGATGCTTCTTCTCAAGAACCCACACATCAAACAATATTAAACTCCAATCACTCTACTTCATCCTCAAAACCAACATGTCATTCATCTGACAATTTTGCGTCTAACTCTAATCCCATTCCAGCCTTTGTTTCGGGTCAACCTAACCCGTCCAAAACGTACCCGTAAGCCTAACCCCAAATATTACAGTGACAAATACAAAAACCACACCAATGTTCATCCATTGCCCAACTCTCTTGAACATTCTACTATTGCTCAAGCCTTGAAGGATCCCCTATGGCGTGAAGCTATGGACAATGAATATGCTGCGTTGCAGAATAATGAAACTTGGGTTCTTGTGCCAAACACTGGTCAACAAGCTATAGGCTGTAAATGGGTTTTTCTTGTCAAACGAAAATCAGATGGTGCGGTTGAACGCTATAAGGCACGATTAGTGGCTAAAGGTTTTTTGCAAGAACCTGGGCGTGACTACTTTAAAACCTTTAGTCCGGTAATGAAGCCTGTTACAATCCGTGTAGTTCTCACCATTGCATTAAGTCATCAGTGGCTTATTCGTCAATTAGACGTGAATAATGTGTTTTTGCATGGTACACTTCACGAAGTTATCTATATGGAACAACCTCCAGGGTATCGAGATGCTCAGTTTCCTTCTCATATTTGCAAGTTACAAAAGGCGTTTTATAGCCTTAAACAGGCCCCTCGTGCCTAGTATTTAGAATTATGCAATTTCTTATTGGTGTTTGGGTTCAAGCGATCAAGGGCTGACACATCTTTGTTTGTTTATGTGTCAAATGGTACTGTGGCTTATTTTCTAGTGTATGTCAATGATATAATTTTAACTGGTAACAGTACATCTTTTTTGGATAAGTTTGTTACCGTTTTAGCTCACAAGTTGATAAGCTCCCAAGACACCTAATATTTGAGTATAAATAAGGGTGTTTTATATAGCATTTCTAGCATCCTTAAGTGATAATCTTGTGAGATTTTGTGCTTTAAATTCATTAACCACACGCAAAGCTATCTTTGGTATGAATTGAGACATTTCAGAGGTCCCGGGAGCTATTAGGAACGAAGAACGAGCGAAACGAGCAAACCAAGCAGGACAAGAGCCCCGAAGGACCCGGAAAGGTGCATTCACGCGTGAAAGTCACGTGGCAGCTTTCCAGTAGCTGTCCACGCATGCCTTCATGCGTGAAGGTGGTGTGGACGAGACACTACGCGGAAATGTTTTTAGGGCGAAATTTAAGAGACTATTTAAGGCAACTTGATAGAATTTCAGAGAAAAAAGGAGGGGAAGGAAGGTCCGAATTTCCCAAGTTTTACTCTCCATTTTCTTCTTCATTTCTTAGTTTTTAGGATAGTTTAGTCTTGCAATTTCACCTTGTAAATGAAGCCTTGAAGCTTGGATGAAGAACCTATTTCATTTACTAGGTGATTTCTATTTCAATCTTATCTATTTTTATTATCTTGTTCTTAGATTGAATTAGCTATTGATGTTGAAATCTTGATTATGTGTGGCTAGTTTGATCTAGGGTTTGGATTGTGTGAAGCTATGTTGCTAGTGTCATGATTTTATATCTTATTGTGGATTCAATTGCTTTATTGTTGGAAACTTCTATTCTTGTCTATTGATTGTTGTTTTGATGAGATCTTGTATGGATTTGGCCAATCTAAATGAGAGATTGAGCTCTTTACCCTTTCATGGTTTTGATTAGAGTTGAGATTGAAGCTTTATGGCAATCATAGATCTTATGGAATTCACATTAAGAATAGTAGGAAAGTCTGTAGCTAAGGTGTTTGATAAAATGTCTCTTAGGACTTTGGTTGCTAAAAGGCACTCCTAAGTCTAAGATGCCCTAGTACACATATGTGGAAAAGGACTAAGAAGACACACTCTTGAATAGCCAACATTATTGCATCGTTTTTCCACTACTTGAGACACACTAGGATGCAACATAGATGAACACGATCCAATCCCTTATTTTTATCTTTTATATCTTATTCCTTATTCCTTACATTCAAATTGCACTACCTTATGAACACTTGCACCTTTAAATCACCATTCACCGCATTCACTACCCATACTCAATGCATCACATGACTCAATTAATCGAGAGTATTAGCATTTGACACACCTCTACGTCCCTCCTTCGAGACCGACACTCGGGGAGTCATAGACTCTTCGTTTTATCATTTCACATACATCCACATTCCTAGACAACTCACCGCACACAAAACTGAACTACCAAAGGTATCCACGCCTATGTCTTCAGATATTATTCTTCAGGCCAATGACTCTAGGCATGCGATAGATGCAACAGACTATCGGCGTCTAATTGGTTTGTTACAATATCTATTGATTACTAGATCAAATGTGGCATATGTGGTTAATAAATTGTCTTAGTACATGCATGCACCTAATGTTGTTCACTGGCAAGCTGCAAAACGAGTGCTTCGTTATCTAAAAAGCACGTGTCATCATGGCTTATTCTTGAAGTATGATTGTCCTATGGTGTTAACAGCTTTTTCAGATTCTGATTGGGGTAGTGTGAATGACAATGGTCGGTCCACTACTGCTTATGTAGTGTATCTTGGTACAAATATTATATCCTAGAAGTCTGCTCGTCAGAAGACGGTGTCAAGGTCCTCAATAGAAGCAAAGTATCGTGCATTGGCTCATGTAGCAGCTGAGCTAATTTGGGTGCAGAGTCTCCTTCGAGAAATTGGTGTTAACTTATCTAAACCACCGAACTTGTATTGTGATAAGTTTGGGGCCGGCTACATATGTGTGTAAAAATTTAGTTTTTCACTCCCGGATGAAGCATATTGCCTTGGATTACTTCTTCGTTAGAGATATGGTGGCTAATGGTTCTCTCTCTGTGTGTCATGTCTCTTCTAATGAGAGAGTGGCCGATATGTTAACTACGCCGTTGGGTCGTATGTTGTTTCATCAGTTTAAGTCCAAGATTGGTGTAACTGATGGTTCCTCCATCTTGCGGTGGCATGTTAAGCAGTAGTAGTCTGTGTATTGTTTTAGTCTATTTCAGTTATATTTATCCTCCTTTAGACTAGGACTCTTATGTTATATTCTCTTCCTTGTACAGTATATATACCTTTACATTTGTATGCATATTATATACAGATTGCTTTCACATCTTATACTCAACTTCTCTAGTTCTTTAAATTTTTAGGTAAATGTACTAAACATAATATATAAATTTTTTTACATGCATGCTACTTTGAGTAGTGTATATAATAAAATTATAAAAAAAAAAAAGTTAACTTCTCATTAGTTATATGTATATTTAAAAAAATTTATTTACCAAACTGTTGGTTTTATGACTTTTGGGTAGTCAAAGGCAGGCCAACACTACCTCTTATAATAACGAGAATATAGGAAATATGTAGGAAAATATATGGAGGGAATATAGGTATTGCCTAGTGAGTATGCGTTTCTTCCACACGGTTGTGGGTATATGTCTTCCACTCGGTGGTGGGTATATGTCTTCCATTGCCTAGTGAGTATGCGTTTCTTCCACACGGTGGTTGGAATACAATACATATATTCTCTCATTATATTTTCCTACATATTTCCTATATTCTCGCTATTCTAACAGGTAGTGTTGGCCTGCCTTTGACTACCCAAAAGTCATAAAACCAACATTGGCGCCGTCCGTGGGGATCGATACGGAAAAGCTTCGTACTTTCCTCCAAACTCGAGAAACATGGTGACTACACAATTCTAAGGGCTCAACCAGGGAAACAGATTAGAGAGGTGAAGCATTATTGGTTATTCAAGTTAGAGATTACACGGAACCAAGTAAGTCTTTATCCTTATTCTTGTTTTAATTAAGGATCCATGATCGTGAATATTGTTTAGTTGATCACTTGATTGAGTTGATTTACATGTGATTTACTGTTAATTGTGCTCCCAAAGAGCCTGCTTATAAATTGATTAATCACTAAAATTAGAGTTCATGATATTTGGAAATTTCTAATTATAAGGTTTAATGAATTGCAAGTTTATCTTTTATCTCTTACAAATATTTTGTATTTCGTTGTTGGTGGATTTATATGGATAAAATCGCACTTGAATTACGAATATGTCTGTAGCATTAGGGTTATCTGCCCACCCAGATGGCGGAATAGTACGTACACTAATTTGACGTCTTTTGCATGTATGAACAAAATTTGGTTGTCTTCCTTTAGCATCATATATATATATATATATATATATATNCAAATCCCTACCCATTTTACATATTCCCAAAATCACTTTTACTTTACTACTCTTTTGCACTCAAACCAACCAATGAACTACACTCTCACTTGCAATTCCACCCTTCACCACACTCAAGTCTTATGCATGATCTAATCAAGTAAACTCCCGAATGTTTGACACACCTCCACGTCCCTCCTTCGAGACCGACACTCGGGGAGTCATAGACTTTCCGTTTTATCATACAAATATCTTTTGACATTTCACCATATGCACGCAACTTGTTGTCAGTCAATGTTGGGCAGTGGGAATGGATCCATGAGGCACGCCTTGTTGATGTCCGTGTAGTACACGCACATCCACCAGGTCAGCGGTTTGGGTGCGAGGACCACATTTACGAGCCACTTAAGATACAACACTTCCCGAATGTGCCCTATCTCGAGGAGGGTGTCCACCTCCTTCTTTACAAAATCGCGCCTCTCCGTCGAGAGGTACCTCTTCTTTTGTTGTACCGGCTTCACGGTGGGGTCTACCGCCAATTTGTGGGTGATGACTTCACGGTCGAGGCCTGGCATATCCTCGGGGCCCCACGCGAACACGTCCTTGAACTGTCGGATGACTTGGACAATCCGACCTCGGAGGTCGGCCAGCAGCCTCGTTCTGACCTTGACGACTCCCTCGGGTCGACCGAGGTCTAACACGACCTCCTCGGTTTTGACTATGGGTTCGACACGGGGCCGACCCTCTTCGCCTGGTAACACTTTCTCGCCAATGGTGTGGACCTGGAGGTCCCTTTTGCCAATCTGGCGACATGCTTTCAGGTAGCAACTTCGACTAACCTTCTTATCTCCTTTCGCCACGCCGACCCCGGTGGGGGTAGCGAACTTCAAACACAGATGCTCCATGGATATGATGCTTCGGAGGTCCTCCAAGGCCGGTCGGCCGAGAATGATGTTGTGGGCGCATTCGATCTTGACGACCAAGAACTCGCCCTCCCACCTCTTAACGTGTGGCGCGGTGCCTATCTCTACCTCGAGGTTAATGGAACCCTCCGTCTTGATGGACTCCCCCATGAACCCGGACAACGGGGTTCTCGCGGCTAAAAGAGTCGACCTCTCGTGAGAGGTAGCTCGCGTGCAACGATGTCTCGCGGTCAGTCCGACGGCATGGAACGATGTCTCGCACGGACTGGTCCGATGTCTCGCAGCGTGACTCTGGTGACCTCTCGAACGACCTTTCACCTATTGCGTGCATTGATATAAATGACCCTTGGTATTATGGAATTAATATGATTAATTCTAATCATTATTTCAGTGTTATTTCTTGTGTAATGAACTTGTTAGTGGGTGTAAATGTTTGCTAAGTGGGTGGAGGTTACACACAGAATTAAATGCCATAATTTAATGTTATTTCTCTCATCCTCTACTATAAATTCGTATGATGAGTAGCATATTTTTATAACCACAACAGAACACACGAAATACACTGGTTTCTACCCTCAAAACACTGTTCATCTTTCCTTCAAGCCATCTGCGTTTCATCCCACGTTCTAGTTCGCCAGATCCCAAGTTTGTGTGCTCAAACGCAAGGATCGTAGTACGTTTTATCCTGAGAAATCTAGACCGCAACGCTCCAGCACCCCGGGAGGCGATAAATAAGGTTTTTAGTACAGTGGCAACACGACTCGTGCTTCCAACCAACCCGAGATCGTCTAGTTTCGTCCCCAAGCAGTTTCCAGGTTTATTTAACCTTTTGTAGGTTTATTTTCCTGGTGTAATTACCCTACGTGGGTTATTTGTAATTTCATGTATTTTCCATTTTCTTTGTGATTTTCGAGAATCATATTCCTACAATCTTAAAACCTTATTTACTATTCTCTTATTCCCTTTCTGATTCTCGAATTTCTTGAAAGAAATGGAAAACCAGTTGCTAGTAGCCAACTTTGGGGATGAAAATCCTAATGTTGTTGAAAACAACAGTGGTGGGAACGGCAACATTGTTGCGCATTCACAGTCACCAATGAACGTAAGTTCACAGGGAGGTGTCAACTCTGAAGGGTATATCCACACGATGAGGGTACCTCCGGTACCAAGTGGTTCGACTTGAAAACCGGACAAGTTTACGGGATTGTTCTTTAAGTGGTGGCAACAAAAAATGCTGTTCTACCTTGCTACTCTCGGCTTGTCACGGTTCTTGACCGAGAAGGTTCCTGAGTTTAAGGAACAGGACACTCAGTCAGTAATGGCAGTTGGGTTTTGGAATGATTCAGACTTCCTTTGTCACAACTACATTCTGAACGGGTTGTGCGACTCCCTTTATGATGTTTATCATAAGATTGGCACAGCTAAGGCGCTGTGGGAAGCTTTAGACCACAAGTACCGAAGTGAGGATGCCGGGACAAAGAAATTTGACGTTGGTCGGTTCCTTGACTTCAAAATGGTGAATGACTATGCTCAGTCAGGTTGAAGATCTGCAGTTGCTCTTCGACGAGATCTGTGATGGGGGCATGGTGATAAGTGAAGCCTTCCAAGTAGCGTCCATGATCCACTTGCTGCCTCCAGGATGGAAGGACTTCAAGAACTACTTGAAGCACAAGCGAAAGGAAATGAGCCTGGATGACCTGATCCAGCGACTCCGAGTTGAGGAAGAAAACATGAACATTGATGGAAAAGGACCTCTCATGGGAGGTGCCAAGGCCAACGTGGTGGAGCACGGACAAAGCTCCAAGAAGGGCAAGCAGAAACTGGGTCCGAGAGGTGGCATTTCCAAGTACTTTATTTGTATATTGAATGTACATTATTTCATAGTATACAAAANTAAACCATTTGACCAGTCCCCTACCACTTAGTGTGATGACCGTTAGAACTAATGATTAGTTTTCTGGCTATCGACTGAAAGGAGGTAGAAGTATATCTTAAATATAGTTAGATCAAGGAATTGTATTATACATCAATTAATCAAGAAACAAGAGTGGTATGAGAAATGATTCTTTGGCCTGGCCTTCTAAAATATAAACCATATTGCTAATTAAAATTTATAAACTATCGGTTTTCAAAAAAGAAAAATTATAAACTGATGGAATAATATAATATACCTTACTATTATTATTATTAATATTATTATTATTATTATTATTTATAATAATAATAGTATTGGTCAAAGCAAGAAGGAGTCCAACCAAGAAAATAGGGAAGTGTACGGGAAGTTATAACAGTGCAGAAAGACATTATTTAAAGGCTCAGGAAGATCAAGCAAAGGCCAGACTCATTCAGTTCTAAATAATCATGTCTCCTTACCTTCCTGGCCATGGCCTGTGTACATGTACCTGCAACAAATATAGTGGATTTCGGCTTGCTTAGCCCAAAAAGGCTCGTGGTTTTCACCGTTTTGGTTTCTACATTAAATATCAGATTCCCTGCAATCACCTCATCACCTCATTAATATTATTCTTTTACTTATTGGATTTATTAATCCGGACACCCCGGGTTAATTAAATCCATCATAAACTATCAACCTTATACATCATATGGATCAACCAAAGTAAATTAAACCATCCCGAATGGGGACAAATTAAAGAACACACCAAAAGCAAAAATCATTTATTAAAATACGAACAACCATATATAGTTCTACATACTCTCATGACAAAGACAACATATATATATTTATGAAGCCTGCATGTCTTCTACATAATGGGAGGTGTTGCTGCAGGTCGGCCGGAATATCGATCAGTACATTGGCGGCGGTGGATGCGGATGATGAGGAGGAGGAGGCGGCGGCCCCCAACGTCGCCGCCGGCCAAAACAGCCTTCTATAAGCCAACAACAGCACCAGAAGTAGGCGCTGCCATGCGCATGCATACAAACCAAGAAATTAATTATTAGTCACGCACAACTAACGTAGAAGCTAAGGTGGAATAAATTAAGGCCTGTTTGGTAAATGACTGTTGGCTGATTTGGTTGGCTGTTTGGGTTAGAAGGTATGATTTGTTGATAATATTAGCTGATTGTAGAAAATTGTTTGATAAATTAACTGTTAGCTGATAGCTGTTTGGTATAATTTTTTTTCTCAAAAAGCTAATTGAAAAGGCTGCTTTGAGTAGCCTTTTGAATTTTAGCATTTTGGAGTTGCAAAAAGCTTATTAACCAAACAACTAATAGTGGTCAAATAAGCCAAAATTGGCTGATAGGCAGATTATTTACCAAATATGGCCTAAATGTTTCAGTGAAGCTCTGATCTGAGAGAGAGACTAACCAGGAAGAGATAACTCTGCTGATGTTGTGGCAACACATACCAAATAAACCCATATGAGACGTGTGGTGTGTGTGAACGTAAGGTGGCCCTGCCCTGGGGAAATCCATTAATTACGTACTATATGATATGATCCTTAGCTAGCTAGCTTCTCAGTTTCTCATCAACCCGCTGAAGATAGGGCAAGAATGATATCTGTGTTTAATTTTGTGGTTTCAGCCAAGAGAGGAAGGTTGGGATAGAGTGCATATATTATATATACAGCTGATTCTGCCCCTGCTGCCCAAACGGTGGTGTTAAAATTCTATCCAAGTCCTAGCCTCCCAGGTGTAAACAACACTTGTGAGATGGCAGCATCTTTCAAGTCCACGTAACCCGGCCCGCACTCATAACCTTACACATTAAAAACATACTACTCTCTTACTAAATTCATTATGTACTACCCCTCACATGACATTGATTAAAAAACCACCTTCATTTTCATCGTCAATTAACGGAATTAACAAAAAAAAAATTTAATTAATTACGGAACTAGTCCCACAATAGTGAAACTACCAATTTGCTCATTGACTATTTTGTTTAAATTAAGTCTTTTAATTTTAAATATTTTAATCAATTTGGTTCTCCATTTATTTAACCCATCCATATAAAAAATTTATGTAAAAAATCTTAACAAATAAAAAATTCATGTAATAATCACATATAAAAAAGTTAACGAGATAATTGGATAAGTTTCTAGACCTGACCTGAAACACTCTTGGTCTCACCCAGCAAAGCAATTAAGGTAGTCAAACAGTAACGACCAGGAGTTGAGAGCTGCACTAAGCGTAGAGCCAATGCATTCATTAGAGCATTGCCTCATTGAGGAGCAGTTATAGAGAGCCAAGACAAGTATAAAGGAGTGCGCCATTGATAAGACGGTTCTTACACATCCATCAAGTATCAAATTACATTATAATGTTATGATATTGTTCCACTAGAGATTACTTTTGTAATGTTATGAAATGATGCAAGGTGGAGTTAAGCACAAGCTAAAACTACCCTTTTATTAGAAGCTAGGCCGATTGTTAATAGGTTGGGTTAATTAATAGGATTAAGCAATTTGGCGAAAAAGTGCCTATCCGAGAGAGGATAGAGCCACATCTAAGGGTCGAGGGGTCATTCACTAGTGTATCATACTAGAACCAAGCTAGAGAAGCAA
>CM008343.1:26018841-26040001 GCA_002525835.2 Ipomoea batatas
TCTAGACCATTAAAATTTTTTAAATTGATGTACAAGATTTGATCTCAAAATATTTTAATGGTCTAGATTGATTAAGATTCCAAATTGAAGTGTGTGCGAACAGTGATTAAATGTGAACGGAGTGTGTGTGTCAATCAATCTAGACCATTAAAAATATCAATATTGTTAGAAAATGCACAACAAAGAAATGCATCAATATACCACAAGGCGCAGCATTAGGTACGCGTCACCACAAAATGCACCACATAGTGTCCGGAAACGCACCATTAGGTGCGGTGCATTTTTTGTGTGTGTGTGGTGACTTTTGTGGCGCGTTGGTGCATTTTATTGTTGTGCATTTCCTAACACAATTGGTGCATTTCTGCATACCTAATGGTGCGGCCGCACCGGTCGCATGTTAAGGCTTGACTGCACTAAAACTTGGCCTTGTATGTGTGTGTGTGTGTGTGTGTGTGTCTTGGAGGATGGTTTGGTTACTTTACTGGATGTGAGATGGAAAACTCACCGACTGGCTTTGGCTCATGGTGCCCTCATTATTAATTTTTGGGTTAGTAGAAACATTTTCTCACTCTCCAGGCTTCTTTTACTCACTGGGCTAGGAAACCCGTTGGGGTATGCATTCTTAAGGATTAAGACTCGAGCCAATTGGTTCATCTAGTTGATTTTGGCCGGTGATTATTTTGAGAGGTAGGAAACTCTTACTTTAATTTGTATTTCCTCCTCTTGACACTATGGTATATGGTGATAAAAGGTGAGAATTTTTATAAAAGAGCATTACATGTTTCCCTCACGTTTAGTTTTGGTTAAAATCCTATCTTCTAATTCCTCTAAAACTTAAATGTGTGAAATATAATGATTTTCCAAATAATTTGTCCTTTTAAAAAAAATAATTTGCAGGGTGAAGTAAATCTTACTTAGCTTTATACTAATTTTGTTTGTTTCCTTGTGTTCTCTTCCTTTTAACTCTTTTAAGTTGAACTTGCATTAGCATTGGACATGAGAGTGATTATACTTTGTAGAGAATTTAGTATTGTAGTTAGTTAGTTAGTTGGAATTTAGATTAATTAGATTAGTTAGATTATTTTGGATAGTAGTTTGATTTTAATTTATGTATTGGTACTTATTTTGGAATAAAATTGGGAAGTTGTTTTAAACTTTTTTGTCTTAAGCTCTGCATTTGGATATAGCTAGTTATCTAAACGTGGCGGTAACACTCATTTTCCTTTGGTTTATTTTTCTTCCGCAGCTTTAATGAATTTTCAATTAAATAAATGACCCCTTTATAAACTATTTTGATTTTGAAAATGAGGGTGTTACACCCGGGGTCGGCCCCGAGCCACTAGCCATTTCCGAGTCAGAGCTCCGTCCCCCGGCCCAAGATGGTGGGCCTTGACTTAGTCTCTTGGCCCACCACATTTTTAGGAATTAGTTAGGCCCCTTGCATAAAATTGCATGTCTTAACATTACACAATCATGTTCAATTCCATTACTAATCTTGTTCTACTCCTACACTAATCCAAAGAATTTTATTACATTTATTTCATTTACTATTTTACCCTCATAATCTATGATAAATTAGTTGATTCGTACATACACTGGGTCAATTAGTTCTATTATAATATTTTTTTTTGAAAACCAAAACATAGGAATAGATTAAAACAACTCAGAAATAGAGTCAGGTGGGACAGAGTCCCAAAACATCGTATGAGCCTGAGAATAGGCCAAAGAAGCTAACGTGTGAGCACCAAGATTAGCTGATCTTGGAGTAAAATAAACTAAGCAATGAGCAAAAGAAGACATAATAATTTTAGAGGCGTTGATTGAAAACGCAACGTATGAGTAAAGGTCGGTATCCGTTGAACGCAAGAGTCGCTGCAATGTAGAGCAATCTGTGTATAGGTCGACAGCTGATAAACCTCTTTCCCGAAGTCAAGACAGAACCTCTTGGCCATCAATGGGGAAAGGCAGTCGGAAATCGGGCCATTGAACGTGGCGAGGAAAATACCATCGTGTGAGGTAAGCACTGCTCCAACCGTTGCTTTGCCGGTCGCCGCTTGATAACCTGCATCGAAATAGCATTTTGGGTGGTGGTGGTCGGTCGCATGGATGTGAACGACGCTGTGAGCAGCCACCGACGGCAATGGGTGTGAGCTGCTATGAGCACCGTGAACCTGCTGCCACGCTGCGACAGCCGCCCGAGCCCTGCTGCAAACGCTCTTCGGCCGCGGCAGTCTCCTCTCCCAGACCGCCTGATTGCGAGCATTCCATAAATAATAAAGCACTGCCACAGCGAGCAAGATATCAGCCTCCGTAAGTGAAGTCAGCAAGATAGAAAACCAATCAGTGAATACATCACCCATGGGTGGTAGTTGCAAATCAGTTTCATGCCAAACAAATTTTAAAAAATCACATAATAAGAGTGAGTGCATAGTGGTTTCATGAGCTACCCCACACATTGGACATGCTAAATCCACATCCACTCTCTTTAAAACTAAGTTCGTAGTAGTAGGGAGGACATTTGAGAGGGCTCTCCAAATAAAAGATTTCCATTTTGCCGGAGCTTTCAACTTCCAAAGATGTAGCCATTTATCAAATGCTCCAGGTCCAAGGTCATAAGAGCCAACAATAGCCTTATAACCTTGCTTGACCGTATAACATCCTCCTAGGTCTCCATACCAGAACCATGAGTCATCAACCCCCAGGCTGACCGGGAGCTTCAAGATACGAGTCACATCAGCAGGTATAAAAATATCCTTCGAAATATCCTGGTCCCAGGTCCCAGTAGCCAGATCAACCAGACCAGACACTAAAGCTTCATCAAACTGGGGGGCATGTCAGTGTGAACTGTTGGATTGGGGCCATCTGGTAACCACGGGTGTCTCCAGATTAATGTTGTATTACCATCACCAATGCGCCTCCTGACCCCGCTGTGAATCAACCCATGGGCAGCCATAATACTTCGCCAACAGTAACTCGGGCTATTACCCACAGTAGCATCAATAAAAGAAGACCTGGGGTAGTATCTGGCTTTATAAATTCTTGCAGCTAGCGATTGAGGGTTAGTTAAGAAACGCCAGGCTTGCTTGCCTAGCATAGCTAAATTAAAAGCCCTCAAATCCTTAAATCCCAACCCCCCAAACTTCTTGGGTACACATAACCGATCCCAGGCCTTCCAATGGATTCCTTTCTCCTCTCCTGTTCCCCACCAATATCGATTCATAGCTCTCTCTATAGATCTACAAACTAAGTCAGGAAGCAAGAAAACACTCATGGTAAAAGTGGGCATAGATTGTGCCACACTTTTGAGAAGCACTTCTTTACCTGCCCGAGAAATAAGTCTCTTGTTCCATGAACCAAACCTGTGCCGAATTTTATCCTCAATGTAGGAAAATACTGCTCGCTTATTCCTTCCAATGAAAGAAGGTAAGCCTAAATATTTCCCAAAATTGGGGGCCTGGACTACTCCCAACAACGCTGCCACCTCCTCACGCCGTACTTGGGCCGTGTTCCTGCTAAAACACACATTCGACTTATGAAAGTTGACTGCCTGACCAGACATACGCTCATAGTCAGTAAGGCACTGTTTGACCACTCCTGCTTCCTGAAGATTGGCTTTAAAAAATAACAGGCTGTCATCAGCAAAGAACAAATGCGAGACCGGAGGAGCACCCCTTACCACCCTACAACCATGTAATAATCCACTTGCTTCTGCTTGTTGTAACAACAGAGAAAGACCCTCAGCACAAATGATAAACAAATACGGAGACAGAGGATCCCCTTGTCTGATGCCACGGGTGGGGGTGACCTTACCAATCTCCACTCCATTAACCAAAAAATTGTAAGACACCGATGTCACGCATAGCATCACTAGATCTACCCATTCTCCTGCAAAGCCTAAAGCCAGTAACATCTGTCGTAGAAAAGGCCACTCCATACGATCATAGGCTTTTTCCATATCCAATTTGAGAGCTCCCCAGCCAACCACACCACACTGCTTTCTGTTCAAATAATGTCCTACTTCAGCCGCAATTAATATATTATCAGTTATCAGCCTGTTCGATATGAATGCACTCTGTGATTCCGAGATAATTCCTCCTAGCAGCGGCTTCATCTGATTGGCCACCATTTTGGCCATGACCTTATAGACATCATTACAGAGAGCAATGGGTCTAAGATCAGACACCAACTCTGGGCAATTCTTTTTAGGGATTAGCACCACATTGGTTTCATTCAGCCCAACCGGAAAGGAGCAATCAGTGAGACACCTAATCACAAACGTGGACACATCTCCCCCCACTATGTCCCAAAAGTGCTGATAAAATCCTGGATTCATGCCATCAGGACCTGGTGCCTTGTCAGGGAACATTGAAAATAAAGCAGACTTGACCTCCTCAAGCTGAAACGGCCTGAGCAGATCCTCATTTTGAGATGGAGTAACACGTGGGGCAATAGAGGCAAAGAAGGAGTCCGTAGAGGAAGAAACAAGATTGGATGCAAAGATGTCATGATAATAATTTAACACAAGTGTATGCAGATCCTCCCCCTCAACCCATCCCCCCAACTCATTCCTAAGTTTAGTGAGAGTATTCTTCTTCTTACGAGCAGAAGCATACCTGTGAAAGAATTTGGTATTGGCATCAGCCCCCTTGAGCCAGTGCTGCTTTGCCCTCTGCCTCCAAAAGGTATCTTCTTGGGCCTCAAGCTGACACAGCTCTGTCTCAATGCGCTGAAACTCTGTCAGGGCAGCAGGATTCGTAAGGCCTCTCAAATTGAGTTGTTCCCTCCGCAAGTTTTTCAACTTGTTACCAAACTTGTGGAAGTGATCACCACCCCACCGATGTAACCTATTAGCACAATGCTCCAAACAACCAAGCAAACCGTCATTCCTACCTTCATGCCATGCCTCCTCAACCTGAGTCCGACAGCCCTCATCCAATAACCAGGCCATCTCAAACTTGAAGGGTCTCCGACCCCTATCATGCACCCGTCGTTCTTCCTTGACCCCCAGAAAGAGAGCCGAATGATCAGAAGTGCGAGTAAGAATGTTAACGACATTCGCATTGGGTAGAGAAGCACACCAGTCAGCCCTAGCTAGGACTTTATCCAATCTCTCTTCCATCCAATCTGAAGTGCCTTTACCCCTCTCCCAGGTATACTGATAGCCCTGCATAGGAAGCTGCTGTAACTCACAATCATCAATAGCTTCCCCAAAACCGCGTAGCAAACCATCAGGATGTGGGTGGCCCCCACGCTTCTCATGCTGGTACAATAGGTCATTAAAATCCCCGAGAACTACCCAGGGAAGAGTGGACCTGCTCGCTAGAGCCCTCAAAAGAGCCCAGGAATCACCCCTCCTAGCACGCTCCGGAAATCCATAGAATCCCGTCATTCGCCATATTCCATACCCAGACAGAGAAACCTCCACATCAACATGATTCTTTGAATAACTTAATAACCTCGCTGTGTTATTCCTCCTCCACAACAACGCCAAGCCACCTCCACGACCAACACTATCGACACTAAAAGAACCCTCGAAACCAAGTTTGACACGGAGTCGCTCTGCATGAATCCGTCCCACCTTAGTTTCCATAAGAAAAACAAAGTCAGGCTTCTTACGAGACACAAGGTCTACCAGTTCACGAACTGTGCGTGGATTGCCCAAGCCACGACAGTTCCAACTCAACGTACTCATAATGACGGGCGGGTCTGGGAACCAGAACCCGCCACCTGCAAGTTTTTTGAAACGTCGAGCATAGTAACATCACCCGCCACAGTCCCTTGTCTCCGCCCACCACCACTCCCTCCATCTCTCCTACGTTTAGAAACTGCAACAACCTCCACCGCAGCCTCCTGAGCATCAACCGTGACTAACGCAGCAGAAGCAGCCGCCCGACCATCGTTCACCATGGTTCGAGAATCAGGCAGCGGCGACCCTCCAACCGGCACCAGCCACCCTTCACCTAGTGCTCTCGGACCTCTTCGCACTCCAGCCCGCAGATCACCCCCATACGGGTATTGATCTACCGGAATTGTCGACTCTCGCGCTCCCAAGCAGAATTTATAGGAGTGGCCTAGCATTCCGCAAAAGAAGCAATAATTATTCAAGCGTTCATACTTAAACGATACCCATGAAAAGGTCCTGTCACGCTTCAACAACTTCATCTTCCGCTTGATCGGCCTATCCACTGGAAGCGACACCCGAACTCGGTAGAAATTGAGCCACGGTGCACCCTCGAAGCGATCATCACACTTAACAAAGCTCCCGAGGAAATTTCCGATTTGTTCAAGCACCGGCGGTGATGTATACCCCATCGGTAAATCATGTAGCTGCACCCACATATCAATGGAGTCCAACACAACATCACCAGGTAAAACCCCATCCCTAACCTGCCTGCATATGAGTGTTGCATTCTCGAACGACCATGGACCTTCATCAACGACATACTGCAAGTCTGAGGCATGGAAGAAAACGAAAAGAAACAAATTTGGCTGCAATTCGGTGATCTGCACCCCCCTCACCGGTTTCCAGACGGATGCTAAAACCTGCCTCATATACTCCAACTTGACGAGCTTAGCTGTTAGGAACCGACCGACTAGAGTCCACGTCGGGGTAGTCCCTTCTGCTGCGTCGTCGCCAACTGCCGCAACTGGCTCGAACGCTGCCTCCTCATCCTCGAGCACCATATCCGCCCAGCGTGCGGTAAGTCCCGCCACAGCCCCTTCGGACGTTGCCATGCGAACGTAACACCGGAAAACAAACCGGAGAGACAGAAAGAAGAACGGAAAACCTAGAAACCCTAGGGGGAAAGCGAAACCCTAGACACAGCTAGAGAGAGATTTTTTTTCAAGCCTTCTTTTTTATGTCAACAATGTTCTATTATAATATAGTCATATAAAAAGTTTCAATTTTATTATATACATCAATACGTAATATGTAGAACCAAAATCAATACTATTATTCATACATACAATTTTGACATTGGTTTTAGTCTGATTGTACAGAGGGGTACAAGCTTGTTTCCAAATTGTGATCGACTAAGAGCATCCCATTGGCTATATAAAAAGTAAATTTTTTGTCAAAATTGTGTAATGTAAAAAGGAGAGAATATAGAAGAGAGAGGGGGAAAAAAAGAAACAAAGAATTAGGATTTCTTATAAGAACTTAATTTTTTTTAAAAGAGTAAATACCAGCTACTGTCCCTTAATTATTGTAATTTACTTTAAAAAAACATTTGTTTATTTTTTTCTTCGATTTAGTCCCCTGACTACTAAAACGTTACCTTGTTAGGTCATTTCGTTATTTCTTCGTCAAACTGAGAGATATATAAAGTTGTTGATAGAAACAAATTGTATTTAGTTTTGATGATACCAAAAGATGTTAGGAATAGCAATCCCCAAAATTTACTTCTTAGACAAAATGATTGTAAATTCTAAGGAAATCTAAGAGCTACGTTACAACACCGAAAAATAAAAAATAAGACCGGAAAGTAACTTAGTTCATAGACGACCTTAAGAATACTTAGGAAATTCAATTGTAATTTTTGGAAGCAGTCTAAACCAGGAAAGGAAGAATGCAAGTTCGAAACTTAACACTGAAGGATTCTGGAAGGTAAATGTGAAGGAGCCCGGAACGTAACCTTGAAGGATTCCAAAAGGTAAGATTGAAGAAGTCCGGAACGTAAAATTAATGAAGTCTGGAATGTAAGAAGTAACTTGACCGAAAGGCAAAGGAAAGAAGCTCAGAAGGAAGAAAAATGAAATTAAAGCTCCGGAAGGTAGAAATCTAGTTCCAAAGCAACCTTTCGAATGAGACTACCTTACGACCAGATTCAAAATTCCAGATCAAATTCTACAACGGTTAAGAGTATGGGCTAAAGCATGCTTAGTGCCCTAAAACATGGAGTCATGGGAAATTTAAAAAGAGCTAAAATTGAAGAAGAATAGTAGAAGATAAGCTCAAGTTAGTGGTTGAAGGATTATTGTCACTAGAAGACAAAATGGCACAAGTTACTATACCACTCAACCAATGAAGCATGCTAAATACACGGAGACCCATGTTCAACATGGGATCAAGATTTAAAGAAATAATTTTCCTCCAACGGAGTTATTTCTTACTCTATATATACGAATGCTCAAGATGAAGAAAGATACGAAAGCATGAATGACAACACAAGCAAAAACAAAAAGCAGATTTACAAGTTCTTATTGAGCGAAAGTTAAGAAAAGATACAAATTTAGTATCTTACAAGAAAAACATTCATGAGAAAAGAAAAAGAGAGAAAAAGGTTACAAGCAACATCTAGAAGAAAAGACTACGACAACCACAACAAATCAAGGCCAAGTCTTTTCAACTGGAGAAGTGTGTTTTACTTGTTCAACCCAATTAACACATCTACTTTGGAGAAAGTAGAAAGAGGCGGAGTTACAGGGGGAGGTCTTGTGAAAAACCTGAGGCTTGAGGCTAGCTTGGTGATCAAAGCTAAAGTGCTCTACATTGTACAACTAAAGGGAAGTTAGTGTAATCCTCCTAAGGAGTTTTTGGGAGAAGAGTGGAAGTAGGCAAAGTTGGCCGAACCACTTAAAAATCTTCCCTCTCTCTTTACTTATTGCATTTACATACTACTTATTACTCTCTCACGTAAAACTAACATTTTGAGAAGATCAAACTCGTGTTTAACAAAAAATGGGATAACATATTTTTCGCTGTGTAACAAACTTATTTGCTCCTAGTTAACTCTAAGCTTAAACTTCCTAAGCTAGGGTTTCCAAGAAGTGAATAAAATTTTAATAGTATACAAGTTTATTCACCCCCCACCCTCTAGACTTGTACCCCATCCCCTCGGGACCAACAGTTGTCATTTCCTTCAATTCGCGCCTATGTATACATTCCATCTCTAAAATTGTAACACCCCGATTTTATAAATTATTCGAGCCTAGAATATTAAAGGATTTAATCTTAGCAAAAGGAAATTTAATGATGGATTTCAAAACATTAGAGTCTAATACTTAGCACATCGAGAGTGTTCGAGCCAAGGACCTTGTGGTCCAGTGGCATCAAACCCTTCCCTTTGTATGGGAGGTGGTGGGTTTGAGCCTCAGTGGAGGCAATACTGATTCTTGTGCTTCAAATCTAAGAGGTTCTCAGACCCCGTTGTCCAAGCACCAACAAGCGGAAATAATCATTACATAAGTCTACATCAAGACATTTAAGCTAAGGAAATGGGTCAACAATCTATGAGCTAGATAACAAAAAGAAACTAAACTCGTTCATAAACCACTAAACCCTCTAAAACAGATTTATACATATATAGGTTTTGAAAACGAGTGGTTCAGACAATCACATAGAGCATCATGTTCATAGAAGAATAAATCAACTAATTATAGAATATAGGTTTTAGGGAAATAGATAGTTTTGACATTATAAAATAAAATACACTGCGGAAGACTTAAAAGAATGACAAGTCATGCTAAGATACATGAAAGGTAGGTCACTTATATATGGTTAAACACACACGAGAACGTTATGGTACATTTATATTGACATTAACCACCTACACGCTTATAATATGACTAATCAATCAATTAATTACACAAATTATACAACTTCAATTCAAGAGAATGAACAATTAGGGTTCATATACTAAGGAATATTCATGAATAGGAAAAAAAAGTTCCTTCTTTATAAAGATGACGCATGAAAGCTCAAGAGATTAAGCTAAGGTTGTAACCCTTCCTTTATTAAATCATAAGTATAGAGAGATCATAGTAAGATGGCATCTCAAAATATCATATACTATTAATACTCTCACCCTCGAGAAAATAATAGTACTCATCATAATACTGGAGGAAACTCATTCATTTCATCAATCTCATCATATCTCATAGGAGAGGGAGGTTAGGTCTTCACCATATGCGAACGACCCTAATCCGGGCTCAACAACTCTCCACTGGCCTAATAAACTACTCCCTTCTCAAAGGGAGGTGGAGAAATCACACAAGGGTGAATGCTCCGTAGGGGACCTAGTCCCAAAGAAATCTCCTTATCATAATTTGTGACACCTCGTAAAATCCTGACCCAAAAATTATTCTAATTATTTATTTCTCGATATAAGCTATTTTTAACTAAACCCATTCTCAAATTAAAGAATGATTAGTAAAGTATTTTGATTAAAGAAGCACAACTTTTAAAGTACGGATTATATATAAATACTTGTTAGCCCATATTCAATATTTTAATATTTATTAGACCCATGATAATCTTATGATAATATTTATATTCAAGTCTTGAGTCACTTAAGCCTAATCTATATACATATATAAGCATACTATATAATATATGTATTCAAGCCCATTTAACCTTACCCTATAAATATCTTTTAACCTAAAATATACATATATGTATGTATATATCCATGAGTACGTATATAAATAGAAGGTTGCCAATTCAAGATTAGTCTTCTCTCTCTTCCCACTCTTGCTATTCATGCTATTTACACTCTCTCTATCATTTCATCTTCATCTGGCTATCACCATCTTCATACCAAGACTTCACCTTTTAGCTTCCCAGGAAGGAGATTTGGTAAGCTCTACACTCTGCATTCATTTTCTAAGCTTAGTTGCATTCTCCTGAGACATTTCTTTATTGTTTATGTTGAATTTTGGGTGGTAAGTTGATTAAGATGATGAGGAGATGCTAGGATAAGCTATTGAGAAGGCTTTATTTGGATTTTACTAGCTAAGAGGTAAGAACATGCCCACGAAAACACTCATTTTTCCATGTTTGAACTACTGTGAATATTTCCTATGTGTCTGAGTATGTTTTCAATTGCAAATCTATGAAATGTGAACTATTTTGGTCTTGGTTTGTGTTGTGAATCATTCCTATGAGTATCTTGAGTAATTGGTTGATGTATTATGGTCTAATTTTAGAAGTTTCGAAGTGTTTTCGCATTCTGGAGTCCAAATATCGTAGTCTGATCTGTCTGATGCAAGTTGGAGTTTTGTTCATAAGATCGCTTGTGGCGGGTCGTAGTTGCCTGTTAGAATAGACCGCTAGGTCATTTGAGGGGGGGGGGAGTGACAGGCAGGAGGTACCAACCACTCCTCCCCGCCCCTTCTCATGGTCACAAGTGGCGGCCCTCCCCTGCCCGCCACAGCAGACCGCTACTTGCATTTTGTTTCCAGAATTGAATTACTCCTCGTGTTGCAATATGAAACTTGCTTTAAGTCCGATTCAATGTCCTATGCTATGAGTAGATATTTCCTATAAATGAGTGGTGTTCTCCTGATTAAAACCTATTTTGAATAATCCTATATATTATGTACCCATTCAATCCTTGATTTTATGTACAAATGAGTCTATGTTTACTAGAAAGAAATGATAAAAGTATCTGTTCATACTTCATATATATATATATATATATATATGTGTGTGTGTGTGTGTGTGTGTATTTCTTGGAAAGATTTCTTACCCAGTACATTGGAAAGATTTCTTACCCAGTACTTGGAAGTTGTCAAATGATCTATTTTGGCCTGTGACCCATAATCATATGTATATTACTATCTACCTTTGCAAGAGCATGTCCTGAGTAGGGTGTGCAATTTACCGAAATTTTTCGGTTAACCGACCGAACCGAAAAATTTCGGTTAACCATTAACCGAACCGAAAAATTCGGTTCGGTTAATGGTTAAAGGAATCTTGAAACTTCGGTTAACGGTTAATTCGGTTCGAAAGGTCGTTAACCGAATTAACCGAACGATTAACCAAATTATATATATATATATATAGATAAATAATTAAATATAAATACTACATACTAATTGGATTGGAGATTTGAAGTTATAAATGTTTGAATATATGAAGTTATGGATGATTTATATTTTATTTTAATTGGATTTATTAATTTAGGTGTTTTTTTAGAATTTTATATTTTAGGTTTAAAAAGTTCGATTAATCGGTTAACCGAAAAAAATTTCGATTCGGTTAATTCGGTAACACAAACTTCGGTTCGGTTAACGGTTAAAGGTTTTAAAATTTCAGTTAACTCAGTTCGGTTAACCAAATGCACACCCCTAGTCCTGAGATGAATTGATTTGAGTTATATATATTTGTATTGCGGGTTGGCCGGTGTTGGAGAATTTGAGTATCAAGGGTTGTTGTCTTATTTGTTTATATACTGAGATTATCGGGCTGCGGTCCAACTTGATTAAAGGGTTGCGGTCCTAATGATATTATTTATTGGAGAGTACCTAGTAGAAACATATCCTGGGTGCTAGAGTTAGTAACTACCCGATGGACTTGGAATCCCAGTACGGGGTGTGCACACTTATGGTTCTAGATCTGTTTCTTGCTAGTATGATTACTAGTACGGTTATGCCGATTGATATTGAGATTGATGATTGACAACTGATGATGAACTTGGTTTCTCCACACATGTGCCTTTATTAATGTATTTGGAAATGATATGAATACTCCATTGATTTGGTATACATTATATTGAGAATTGAGAAGAAACATGGATATTTATACGTTATGAGTTGGGTTGTAATCCCCTTATTTTACTATGACATGTTTATCTTGAGTTGGAGTATCCTTATACTTATCTACGTATTTTATGAAGCTATTCGTAAGTGATGAGTTTGAGTCAGCATATGATGTTTCCTTATAACCATATTCTCGTTGAAACGGTATCCTAACAAGTAGGCTTGAGAATTGAAGTCTTGTTGAGAAATGTTTTATGATGCAACCCTTCTTGATTCTTTGTGATTCACCTCAGTCTTGAGTCTATTTCTTGGTTAGAATCTCTTCTTGGAAATGTTAAGAACATTTATACTTCAAAATCTATTCTTATGTCTTAAAACCTTTTCTTAAGAACTATATAAATACATATGTTTTACATGGTGGAGCGGTAACTTACTTAGCTGTCTCGCTAATATCTTTAACTGTATTTTCAGGTTTGGAGTAGACATCTCATGAGAGCGCTAGCATAGTTGACCTAGTATCTTTCCTTTTCCTTATGGACATTTATTTTTATCAGACTTAGTATGACATGATTGATGTATTTCAGACTTAATTTGGGTGTAATGTTGACTTTGGATGTTTAGACTTGATGAATTTTGAATATTAGCCTTGCACCTAAGTTAGACTTGATCCAAGTGTGGCGTGACACTCCTAAATTTTAGTATTCCGTCTTTACGCTTTCGCAATGAACTTCTTTTAAAACTCTATAACTATCCATATTTTCCTCTTTTATATTAAGCTTTCGACCCTAGAATTTGGAGGTGTTACATATATAATCAATCTCATACATTGGAAACATGAGCTTTACCTTTAGTATGCACACCCCCTAATTGAGATTCCAAAACAGACTAACATCAAGAGTCAAGAATTCTCTCATCACAAAACGAATAAGTAAGGTGGGACTTAAACTAACTAACTTCTTTTTCGCGCTCTCGGCACACATCAGTCCAAACCTGAAAGGGGTTAAGTAAAAGCACAAGAAAGTAACCCGTTAGCATAAAATGCTAAGTATAAAGCACTCAATCCTGTAAGATAGATAGATAGATACATACATATATATAGGTTTGGAAAATAGGTAGTTTAGATAGTCACATAAGCACATCATACATCATCAAGTAGCACATAGGATCATAGATATTCAAATACTTCCTCCGTCCCATTTTATGTGTCTGGTTCAATTAACGAGGCTTGACTGAAGTTATCTTTAATCCAAATTTTCATAATATTAAATTTAGTATTAACATACAAAATTTATATATTTTGAAACTACACTAAAAATACTATTAAACATAAAAAATCAAATTTAAAAATAAAAAAAAAAATACTAAAGAAAATATACAAAGAAGAAAGGGTTAGTTTGACCAATTAATAGTAAGTATGACACATAAAATGGGACAGAGGGAATAATGGATATATACATACTTAGGGTGTGTTTGGTTGACAGATTTAGCTATTAGGAATGGATATCAAAATTATTGTTATTGTTTGGTTGACAGGTTTTTAGGACACTACTTCTATGAGTTTTAATTACCCCATTAATTATAAAACTCATTCCCTAATAAAATAAGGGTGTAATACCATTNGAACGGAGTGCTCGTTACTGGTGATGGAGTCCCTTCTACGCTCGTCTGGTGTTTGTTGCTCAGTGCTCGTAGACTTCAAGTCTCCGTCATCGTCTGATCTGATCTGGTTTTGAAATTGTAGTGAATTGCCAACATTATCCTTCCCGTTCGCGTAGTTAAAGATCAGCGCCTGCATTGTTTGGATTAATATGAAGCCTTAGATCATGAGATCTAATGGTGGAAATAAGGCCACACAGCCGCACGGGGGAGACTGGCCGCATCTGATGGGGACTCTCTATATATATATATGCCAGCTCAAATGCGGCTAGGCCTTAACGTGAGGCCAGTGCGGCCACACCATTAGTTATGCAAAAAATGCACCAATAGTGTTAGAAAATGCACAACAAAGAAATGCATCAATATACCACAAAGCGCAGCATTAGGTACGCGTCACCACAAAATGCACCACACAGTGTCCGGAAACGCACCATTAGGTGTGGTGCATTTTTTTTGTGTGTGTGGTGACTTTTGTGGTGCGTTGGTGCATTTTATTGTTATGCATTTCCTAACAAAATTGGTGCATTTCTGCATACCTAATGGTGCGGCCGCACCGGTCGCATGTTAAGGCTTGACTGCACTGAAACTTGGCCCTATATGTGTGTGTGTGTCTTGGAAGATGGTTTGGTTGCTTTACTGGATGTGAGCTGGAAAACTCACTGACTGGCTTTGGCTCATGGTGCTCTCATTATTAATTTTTGGGTTAGTAGAAACATATTCTGACTCTCCAAGCTTCTTTTACTCACTGGGCTAGGAAACCCTTTGGGGTATGCATTCTTAAGGATTAAGACTCGGACCAATTGGTTCATCTAGTTGATTTTGGCCGGTGATTATTTTGAGAGGTAGGAAACTCTTACTTTGTATTTCCTCCTCTTGACACTATGGTAAATGGTGATAAAAGGTGAGAATTTTTATAAAAGAGCATTACATGTTTCCCTCAGGTTTAGTTTTGGTTAAAATCCTATCTTCTAATTCCTTTAAAACTTTTGTGTGTGTGTGTATAGCTATGGTTATATGGGAGAAATTTTTTTTTAAAAAAATCCTTATGAAACCCCAAATATAATGATTTTCCAAATAATTTGTCCTTTTTAAAAAAATAATTTGCAGGGTGAAGTAAATATTACTTAGCGTTATGCTAAATTTGTTAGTTTCCTTGTGTTCTTTTTCTTTTAACTCTTTTAAGGTGAACTTGCATTAGCATTGGACATGAGAGTGATTATACTTTGTAGAGAATTTAGTATTGTAGTTAGTTAGTTAGTTGGAATTTAGATTAATTAGATTAGTTAGATTATTTTGGATAGTAGTTTGATTTTAATTTATGTATTAGTACTTATTTTGGAATAAAATTCGGAAGTTGTTTTAAACTTTTTTGTCTTATGCTCTGCATTTGGATATAGCTAGTTATCTAAACGTGGCGGTAACACTCCTTTTCCTTTGGTTTGTTTTGCTTCCGCAGCTTTAATGAATTTTCAATTAAATAAATGACCCCCTTATAAACTATTTTGATTTTGAAAATGAGGGTGTTACACTCGGGGTCTGCCCCGAGCCACTAGCCATTTCCGAGTCAGAGCCCGTCCCCCGGCCCAGGATGGTAGGCCTTGACTTAGTCTCTTGGCCCACCATATTTTTAGGAATTAGTTAGGCCCCTTGCATAAAATTGCATGTCTTAACATTACACAATCATGTTCAATTCCATTACTAATCTTGTACTACTCCTACACTAATCCAAAGAATTTTATTACATTTATTTCATTTACTATTTTACCGTCATAATCTATGATAAATTAGTTGATTCGTACATACACTGGGTCAATTAGTTCTATTATAATATAGTAATATACAAAGTTTCAATTTTATTATATACATCAATACATAATATGTAGAACCAAAATCAATACTATTATTCATACAATTTTGACATTGGTTTTAGTTTGATTGTACAGAGGGGTACAAGCTTGCTTCCAAATTGTGATCGACTAAGAGCATCCCATTGGCTATATAAAAAGTAAATTTTTCGTCAAAATTGTGTAATGTAAAAGGGAGAGAATATAGAAAAGAGAGGGGAAAAAAAGAAACAAAGAATTTGGATTTCTTATAAGAACTTAATTTTTTTTAAAAGAGTAAATACCAGCTAGTGTCCCTTAATTATTGTAATTTACTTTAAAAAAACATTTGTTTATTTTTTTCCCTCAATTTAGTCCCCTGACTACTAAAACGTTACCTTATTAGGTCATTCTGTTATTTCTTCGTCAAACTGAGAGATATATAAAGTTGTTGATAGAAACAAATTGTATTTAGTTTTGATGATACCAAAAGATGTTAGGAATAGCAATCCCCAAAATTTACTTCTTAGACAAAATGATTGTAAATTCTATGGAAATCTAAGAGCTACGTTACAACACAGGAAAATAAAAAATAAGACCGGAAAGCAACTTAGTTCATAGACGACCTTAAGAATACTTAGGAAATTCAATTGTAATTTTTGGAAGCAGTCTAAACCAGGAAAGGAAGAATGCAAGTTCGGAACTTAACACTGAAGGATTCTGGAAGGTAAATGTGAAGGAGCCCGGAACATAACCTTGAAGGATTCCGAAAGGTAAGATTGAAGAAGTCCGGAACGTAAAATTAATGAAGTCTGGAATGTAAGAAGTAACTTGACCGAAAGGCAAAGGAAAGAAGCTCGGAAGGAAGAAAAATGAAATTAAAGCTCTGGAAGGTAGAAATCTAGTTTCAAAGCAACCTTTCGAATGAGACTACCTTTCGACCAGATTCAAAATTTCAGATCAGATTCTACAACGGTTAAGAGTATGGGCTAAAGCATGCTTAGTGCCCTAAAACATGGAGTCATGGGAAATTTAAAAAGAGCTAAAATTGAAGAAGATTAGTGGAAGATAAGCTCAAGTTAGTGGTTGAAGGATTATTGTCACTAGAAGACAAAATGGCACAAGTTACTATACCACTCAACCAATGAAGCATGCTAAATACACGGAGACCCATGTTCAGCATGGGATCAAGATTTAAAGAATTAATTTTCCTCCAACGGAGTTATTTCTTACTCTATATATACGAATGCTCAAGATGAAGAAAGATACGAATGCATGAATGACAACACAAGCAAAAACAAAAAGCAGATTTACAAGTTCTTATTGAGCGAAAGTTAAGAAAATTTGACTACGAAGTGAATACTTAAACTTCCTAAGCTAGGGTTCAGACAATCACATAGAGCATCATGTTCATAGAAGAATAAATCAACTAATTATAGAATATAGGCTTTAGGGAAATAGATAGTTTTGACATTATAAAATAAAATACACTGCGGAAGACTTAAAAGAATGACAAGTCATGCTAAGATACATGAAAGGTAGGTCACCCTATTACATTGTAGTATCTGTTCATCTATACTTTTCTCAACCTATTGAAGAACAAAGAGTCAATTTCGATATCTCCTCCACTGAGCCTCGAACTCATAACCTTTCATTTGAGGGAGGTCACTACATGCCATTTGAGCACAAGGTGCTTGGCATTTATATTGACACACGAGAACATTATGGTACATTTATATTGACATTAACCATGCACCTACACGCTTATAATATGACTAATCAATCAATTAATTACACAAATTATACAACTTCAATTAAAGAGAATGAGCAATTAGGGTTCATATACTAAGGAATATTCATGAATAGAAAAAAAAAAAAGTTCCTTCTTTATAAAGATGACGCATGAAAGCTAAAGAGATTAAGGTTGTAACCGTTCCTTTATTAAACCAAAAGTATAGAGAGATCATAGTAAGATGGCATCTCAAAATATCATATACTATTAATACTCTCACCCTTGAGAAAATAATAGTACTCATCATAATACTGGAGGAAACTCATTCATTTCATCAATCTCATCATATCTCATAGGAGAAGGAGGTTAGGTCTTCACCATATGCGAACGACCCTAATTCGGGCTCAACAACTCACCACTGGCCTAATAAACTACTCCCTTCTCAACGGGAGGTGGAGAAATCACACAAGGGTGAATGCTCAGTAGGGGACCTAGTCCCGAAGAAATCTCCTTATCATAATTTGTGACACCTCGTAAAATCCTGACCCAAAAATTATTCTAATTATTTATTTCTAGATATAAGCTATTTTTAACTAAACCCATTCTCAAATTAAAGAATGATTAGTAAAGTATTTTGATTAAAGAAGCACAACTTTTAAAGTATAGATTATATATAAATACTTGTTAGCCCATATTCAATATTTTAATATTGGACCCATCCCATGATAATCTTATGATAATATTTATATTCAAGTCTTGAGTCACTTAAGCCAAATCTATATACATATATAAGCATACTATATAATATATGTATTCAAGCCCATTTAACCTTACCCTATAAATATCTTTTAACCTAATATACATATATGTATGTATATATCCATGAGTATATAAATAGAAGGTTGCCAATTCAAGATTAGTCTTCTCTCTCTTCCCACTCTTGCTATTCACGCCATTTACACTCTCTCTATCATTTCGTATTCATCTGGCTATCACCATTTTCATACCAAAACTTCACCTTTAGCTTCCCAGGAAGGAGATTTGGTAAGCTCTACACTCTTGCATTCATTTTCTAAGCTTAGTTGCATTCTCCTGAGACATTTCTTTATTGTTTATGTTGGATTTTGGGTGGTAAGTTGATCAAGATGATGAGGAGATGCTAGGATAAGCTATTAAGAAGGCTTTATTTGGATTTTGCTAGCTAAGAGGTAAGTACATGCCCACGAAAACACTCCTCTTTCCATGTTTGAACTACTGTGAATATTTCATCTGTGTCTGAGTATGTTTTCAATTGCAAATATATGAAATGTGAACTATTTTGGTCTTGGTTTGTGTTGTGAATCATTCCTATGAGTATCTTGAGTAATTGGTTGATGTATTATGGTCTGATTTGAGAAGTTTCGAAGTGTTTTCGCATTCTGGAGTTCAAATATCGTAGTTTGATCTGTCTTATGCAAGTTGGAGTTTTGTTCATAAGATCGCTTGTGGCGGGCCATAGGTGCCCGTTAGAATAGACCGCTAGGTCATTTGGGGGGGAGTGATATGCAGGAGGTACCAGCCACTCCTCACCGCCTCTTCTCACGGTCGCAAGTGGCGGGCTTCCCCTACCCGCCACAGCAGAACGCTAGTTGCATTTTGTTTCCAGAATTGAATTACTCCTCGTGTTGCAATATGAAACTTGCTTTAAGTCCGATTCAGTGTCCTATGCTATGAGTAGATATTTCCTATAAATGAGTGGTGTTCTCCTGATTAAAACCTATTTTGAATAATCCTATTATGTACCCATTCAATCCTTGATTTTATGTACAAATGAGTCTATGTTTACTGGAAAGAGTTGATAAAAGTATCTGTTCATATATATATATGTGTGTGTGTGTATTTCTTGGAGAGATTTCTTACCCAGTACTTTGGAAAGATTTCTCACCTAGTACTTAGAAGTTATCAAATGATCTATTTTGGCCTGTGACCCATAATCATATGTATATTACTATCTACCTTTGGAAGAGCATGTCCTGAGATGAATTGATTTGAGTTATATATATTTGTATTGCGGGTTTGCCGGTGTTGGAGAATTTGAGTATCAAAGGTTGCTGTCCTATTTGTTTATATGATGAGATTATCGCGTTGCGGTCCAACAGAGTACCTAGTAGAAACATGTCCTGGGTGCTAGAGTTAGTAACTACCCGATGGACTTGGAATCCAGTACGGGGTGTGCACACTTAAGGTTCTAGATCTGTTTCTTACTAGTATGATTACTAGTACGGTTATGCCGATTGATATTGAGATTGATGATTGACAACTGATGATGAACTTGGTTTCTCCACACATGTGCCTTTATTAATGTATTTGGAAATGATATGAATACTCCATTGATTTGGTATGCATTATATTGAGAATTGAGAAGAAACATGGATACTTATACGTTATGAGTTGGGTTGTAATCCCCTTATTTTACTATGACATGGTTATCTTGAGTTGGAGTATCCTTATACTTATCTATGTATTTTGTGAAGCTATTCGTAAGTGATGAGTTTGAGTCAGCATATGATGTTTCCTTATAACCATATTCTCGTTGAAACGGTATCTTAACTAGTACGCTTGAGAATTGAAGTCTTGTTGAGAAATGTTTTATGATCCAACCCTTCTTGATTCTTTGTGATTCACCTCAATCTTGAGTCTATGTTTTGGTTAGAATCTCTTCTTGGAAATGTTAAGAACATTTATACTTCAAAATCTATTCTTATGTCTTAAAACCTTTTCTTAAAAACTATATAAATACATATGTGTTTTCAAAAAAAAAATATAAATACATATGTTTTACATGCTGGAGTGGTAACTTACTTAGCTGTCTCGCTAATATCTTTAACTGTATTTTCAGGTTTGGAGTAGACTTCTCATGAGAGCGCTAGCATGGTTGACCTAGTATCTTTCCTTTTCCTTATGGACAGTTTTTTTATCAGACTTAGTATGACATGATGGATGTATTTCAGACTTAATTTGGGTGTAATGTTGACTTTGGATGTTTAGACTTGATGAATTTTGAATATTAGCCTTGCACCTAGGTTAGACTTGATCCAGGTGTGACGTGACGCCCCTAAATTTTAGTATTTTGTTTTTACTCTTTCGCAATGAACTTCTTTTAACTCTATAACTATCTATATTTTCCTCTTTTATATTAAGCTTTCGACCATAGAATTTGGAGGTCTTACATATAATCAATCTCATACATTGGAAACAGGACCTTTACATTTAGTATGCACACCCCCTAATTGAGATTCCAAACCCAGCGAGTAATAGCTCAAAGCCATAAAGTGAACCCAGGATTTTTCTACCAGGCCACTTTTCTCATCATAACATAAACTCTGAAAGGATCATCCGTCCAGTCGGGTATCATCTCATCATTTCTACCGAAAGGATCAGTCGTCCATCCAGTCGGGTCCTCCGAAAATATAGATTTTCCTTGCAT
>CM008343.1:26057016-26067031 GCA_002525835.2 Ipomoea batatas
TTCGTGTGCTCCTATGTGGATTGATTATTCCTTTCAATGGTTTATGCTCCCTTTCGGTTGATTTCAACCTTCATTCCTGTGGGAATTCTTCAAAACACTCCGCACAGAACTTATTTGCAATTTGTTAGTAAAATACCATGTAAACACGTAATTGCACTCTCTAAGACTTGTTTTTAGCAAGAAATCAACTTAATAAGTTATAGATAAATAGGTACTTTTGGCGTCTATCAAAGTTTCCACACTTTAGATTGCTCGTCCTTGAGCAAATTATACATTCAAAACCTTTTCATTTAGATGCCAAAAGTATCTATGCTAAAGATATGCTTAATGATAAACATTCATTCAAAACACAATCTACCAGGAGATGTGAAATCCTTCACAATATCTTCAAGGAATGATAAGAATGTGTCATACACTGCTATGAATATTCAAACAAAGCGAAACCTCTGTTGGTCACAAGTTGGACAGTTAATTAGTTTTCACAATATCAAGCATGCAGTCCAAAATTTTATTCACCTCTCATTGTGCAAAGGCCTTAAGCTGATCCCCCTAGTGGGAACGATGTACAAAACCTAATCAATCGGCCTCCCTTATCGCCAAAGCCCAACATAAAAGTAAGTGTAAATAGATCCATGGGCCTTTCTCCGCCAGTGGCTTGGGCGGTTACTCTTTTTTCTCACTTCCTAGGGTAACATCGTCAAGCAACCCGACTTCACATGGAGCTCCATGCTTTTTCGAAGGCAGTGCGATGGATGCTTGGATCCTAGCGAAGCGGCTTCCCGCATCTCAATTTTCTCATCTCCTAGGGTCATTTTACTGTGAGCAACCGACTCCAGATATAACATTTGTGTATTTAGGAGACTATGGTTTTTCACCACCTAGCGAGATGGCTTTCCTCGTATCTCATCTCGGGGATTGGCCTTTTTGCCTTTTCTACTCATTTTCTCCGAACTCTCCGAACTCGTATCTCATCTCGGGGATTGGCTTAACTTATCTTTCTGAAATTAGGGGTTGCACACTCCCACTTCGAGAGATCCTTAACTAAGGTCTTTACAAAATATGAGGTGAATACCACACAAGCATACAACTTTTCAAAATTTTAAAGGTCAAGGTAGGGGTACTTCCAAGGTTATTCAAAGAGTAAAATTTTTGGCACAGATTTAGCATTCTCCAAAGATAGAATGAATAACAACACATACTTGTGGCTTGATTATCTTTCAAACAAATGAGATAGAGCTTTCAAGCACAGCTCTTTCCACACTTTAGACCAAACATCGTCCTCGATGTTAACTTAGAATGTAATAAAATAGAGAAACAACAAAGCATACATTTTTACACACTTTAAAATGAAAACATAAGGCTCGCATAATAGATAAACAAGGGATAAGAGGTAGATGACCTAGTAAGCATCCCATGTCATGTTGCTCAAAATGCTTGGATGGATAATTCTGATGTTCTTGCAACGAGATCTGCACGGAAATATGTAATCTACAAAAAAATAGGGAATTTCAACTCGGATGTTATTTTGACACAATAAAGTAAGGATAGTAATAAAGCATGGTAAATAACGGGTTGCCTCCCGGTCAGCGCTACGTTTAACGTCTTTAGCCCGGTGAAATTGTCATGAAGATAGTGCTATTTATCTGTCCAGGGTATTAGCCTGCAACACTGGACTGTCCCCTGCGTATTTTCCGTTCCATAGTATTTCTTGAATTGGTGGTCGTTTACATTAAAAGATCCTTTTTCTGGATATGTGATCTCCAAGGTTCCATAAGGAAATACCTTTGTAACAATATAAGGCCCCGTCCATCTTGATTTAAGTTTCCTAGGAAACAATCGCAGTCTGGAATTGAATAATAGCACTTTATCTCCCTCAATGAATTCTTTGTTTTTCCTGATATGCATGTCGTGGTAAAACTTGGATCGTTCCTTGTAAGATCTGGATGTCTCATAGGCCAGCAAACGCCATTCTTCCAATTCATTCAGTTGAAACATTCGTTCCTGCCCTGCTATGAATAGATCGTCATTTAGTTTTTTAATGGCCCAATACGCCTTATGCTCGATTTCAACAGGAAGGTGACATGCTTTGCCATATACCAATCGGTATGGAGTAGTTCCTATCAACGTCTTATAAGCAGTCCGAAAAGCCCATAGAGCATCGTTAAGCTTGTCAACCCAATCCTTTCTATGCCGAGCTACTGTCTTTTCCAATATGGCCTTAATATCTCTATTTGCATTCTCAACTTGCCCGGTAGTCTGAGGATGATATGGGACTCCTCCCCGGTGTTATATACCCTGCTTTTGAAGTAATCTCCGCATGGGTATATTTCGGAAGTGTGTCCCCCTATCGCTAATCACAATCCGCGGTACTCCAAATCTTGTGAATAATCTCTTTAGAAATCTATTCTAAAAAAAAAATCTCTTTAGAAATCTTGTTACACTTCTTGCGTCATTGTTCCGAAGTGCTTCTGCTTCAACCCACTTGGAGACATAATCCACTGCACTAAGGATATATTTGAAACCTTTGGAGTCCGGAAATGGCCCTGCAAAGTCTAGTCCCCATATATCAAAAATTTCGAACGCCAGGATGTAGTTTTGCGGCATTTCGTCTTTTCTAGTGATATTTCCAGTTTGCTGACATCTATCACAGTTTCTGACACAGATTTGAGCATCCCGAAATATTGAGGGCCAGTAAAATCCTGCTTCAAGTGCTCTCCTAGCAGTTCTGTTAGCGGAGTGATGGCCCATCCGATGGCATTCTCCAAGAATCTCATGTCCTTCAGCATCTGTTACACAACATCGAATTATTTGATCCGTGCATACTTTGAAGAGATATGGCTCGTCCCAGAAGTAGTATCGAGATTCTGTTATTAACTTCCTTCGGGCATGTGTATTCAAAAATTCCGGTAACTCTCCCCTACAAGATAGTTAGCCAGATCTGCATACCAAGGTGCGAGATAGAGACCCATCAGCTTTTCCTCTGGAAAATATTCATTCACATCTCCAATCATATCCTGTCCTTTCTCATTCTCTAACCTTGACAAATGATCTGCTGCACTGTTTTCAACTCCTTTTCGGTCCACGATAGTCACGTCAAATTCTTGCAATAGCAAAATCCATCTGATCAACCTTGGTTTTGCCTCAGGTTTAGACATAAGAAATCTGATAGCTGCATGATCAGTATGAATGATGACCTTTGACATTAAGAGATATGATTTAAATTTATCTAACGCAAACACGATTACAAACAGTTCTTTCTCGGTCGTGGTATAAGTTTGCTGCGGCTTAGTCAACATTCGACTAGCATAGGCAATAGGCTGAAATTTCTTATCATTTTTCTGCCCTAGCACAACTCCAACAGCGAAATTGCTCGCGTCACACATCAACTCAAAGGATTGATCCGATTTTGGTCCTACAAGGATTGGAGTATGTACCATGGCATCCTTTAAATTCTGGAATGCTTTCATTGCGTCCTTGTTCAATTCAAACACTGCGTCCTTTTCCAATAGTTTGGTCAATGGTCTTGCGATTTTCGAGAAGTCTTTAAAAATCGTCTATAAAATCCCACATGTCCCAAGAAACTTCTCAGGGATGTCACATTGTGCGGTGGTGGTAAGGTTTCAATAATTGTTGCCTTAGCTCTGTCAACCTCAATGCCTTTTTTTGAAATTTTATGCCCAAGCACAATTCCTGAGTGTTGTATCTCTCGCGGATGGCAAATTGGGGAATATACGGCTTTGCTTCCTTGGTTTGTTTGAATAACGTTAAGTTGGAGCATGTGAATATTGGTAAAAAGGGTATGTTAAGAGGGTAAAGGTTGATGAAAAAAAGAAGTAAGCAGAGGGAAATAAAGGCGGATGGGGCTAAGATGTCATGGAGATTGGTTCAAAACACAAGGTAGAGTGTTGATTTCTTTTGAGTTATGGTTGAAGGAGCTTGGAACATTGTCCTGAGTGGCGTCACACTCAAGCTCCCAATCCTCAGTCGGTTGGGGAATTTTATCAAACACTTTGTCTACAAGTTCCCTCTGAATCTCATCTTCTCAGATTGAGAGCGGGAGATGTGGGTAATGGACTACACCTCTTTGCGATATCTCGCCAAAGAGATGATCCTATACTCTTGGAGAGATCGGGGCCCTCGATCTAACAAGATCATACAAAACTTACACACAAATTCAACATTTCCCAAAGAAATCAAACTCATTCATCAAATTAGATCATGAACACCAATCATCCATTCAATCTAGCCCCTATCCTAGGGATTAGCCTCTCATATGCCTTAGCAACATCAAAGCATCAAAATAGAAAAACATATCTACAAGATCAATATAAAAAGCAAACAACTTTAAGGAAAAAGGAAAGGGTAAGAGAAAGCCAAAGAGAAAACAAGTCTTTAATGGAAGAAGTTACCCAAAAGATCTTCAAAGCTATGGACAAAAAGACTCTCTAAACCTAGCTGAAATGTCCCTTAGATACTAAAACATCGCGCAGATTTTCTAGTGCCGCCCCACGTCTGCCACACGCGTGTGGACTGGCGTGGACGGTTACTGGAATATTTCCACGCCAGCTCACACGCATGTGAGGCTCGTGGGCGTGGTTTCTTCATTTTCGCTTCCTTTTGTTGTTTCCGGTTTGGTCTTCGTGTGCTCCTATGTGGATTGATTCTTCCTTTCAATGGTTTATGCTCCCTTTCGGTTGATTTTAGCCTTCATTCCTGTGGGAATTCTTCAAAACACTCCGTATAGAACTTATTTGCAATTTGTTAGTAAAATACCATGTAAACACGTAATCGCACTCTCTAAGACTTGTTTTTAGCAAGAAATCAACTTAATAAGTTATAGATAAATAGGTACTTTTGGCGTCTATCACCACCTTCACGCATGTAGCACGCGTTAACAGGCTACTATGCAGGAAATTTTCAGAGTTTTGATTTTTCAATTCGTTGGGGTGCATCGGAGGGTAATTTGGATGTATTTCATGAGTAGGATGTCTTAGTGGTAAGTTGTGACGTGTCGCATAGGCTTGTTCATGGTAATATGACGGTGGTGGTGGTACGGGATAGTGAAAAGGGGTTGGGTAAGAAAAAGGTAATGGTGATAGTATTATGGGGGTGGATAAGGTTGATGCGGTGGTGGATAGTAGGTGTAAACGCGAAATATTTGAATTGTATATATTCAAAATTCAAAGTATATCGGTTACAATAAGTAGTGTGTATCAAACAAAAAGGGTACAATCTCTATATAGAAGTCCTCTGATTCTCTACTAGAAGTATGCCGACTTGAAGTGTGTCGAATTCGAAATATGTCGAATTGGAAGTGTGCCGAGTTCAGAGTGTGCTGAACTGGAAGTATGCCTTGTTGTGCCGAGTTCGGAGTATGCCGAACTGGAGGCGTGCCGAATTATGCCGAGCTATGCCGAGTAATGCGGAGTTCGGGGTATGCCGAACTGGAAGTAGACCGAGTTCAGAGTATGCTGAACTGGAGTCGTGCCGAGTTATGCCGAGCTATGCCGAGGTATGCCGAGTTCGGGGTATGCCGAACTAGAAGTAGACCGAGTTCAGAGTATGCTGAACTGGAGGCGTGCCGAGTCCTTCGGTGCAAATAAATTGCAGGCGTGTCCTCATGGTGCAAATAATTGCAGGTGCTCGGTGCAAGTAATTTGCAAGCGAGTCTTTCGTGCAAATAAATTGTAGGCGAGTCCTCCCGGTGCAAATAAATTGCAGACGAGTCCTCCCGATGCAAATAAATTGCAGGCGTGCTCCCGATGAGATGCAGATCCTCAGAGCTTCAGAGTCTTCTGATCTTCAATGCCTTGAAAATGGAACCACTATTTATAGTGGTGGGTGTGTAGAGAAAATCTAACAACCCTATCCCTTTGTATTTAATTTAATATTTTGAATTAAATAGAAGGAATGTACTTGGACACCATCACGTCCAGGTTCATAATTTTATATTTTTTGAACCAATTTATGATATCCACAATTTCCCAAAAATTATATGATTCACACATGTATTCTTGATTCAAAGCCTGTCAATTTGAGCAGCCCAATTACTCCAATTTGCCTGGTCCAACTCAATTAATTATTCCACCAACTTGGGCCGAACAATCCAACATCTAATTACTTTTAATTAATTAATTAAACCAATTAATTATTTAATGGGTCATTTAATTAACCCAATTAAATAAATATCAGCCCAATTTAATTAATTAAAGCAATTAATTTAATAGCAAACTATCAGCCGCGGCCCAATAATATTATTTGAATTTTCAGTGCCAACAAATTGCCCCTTCGAGACTTGCTTGGCGTGCTTCAGATGCAAAGAGAAGGAAGTATCGAAATTTTCAGTAGTCCAAGAAGCTAAATTTGCAGTCCATGTTTGTAGGTAATAGTCCAACGAATTATATCTTGATTGTAAACTTCCAATTTAATTTTTAGCAAAGGCCCAACGAGAATTATCCAAAAAACCCATTGTCCATCCACAGTCACATTAAAGGTCCATTATATTTTCACAAACTTTAGCTAAATTCAATTTTAATTTGAACTAAAGTTTTAATATCTTTCCCAGAAGCTAAAGTGCATGTGAAAATATGGCCGAATTCACCGGAGGTATAACCCTTATCCCATCAGGAGTTGTAGAAGCTAATTATCATATCTATGACCAACAATACTGATCCTTTTCTGGTAGAGCCACGTAATAAGGAATTAATTATGGATGAAATAACAAGTATTTGAGTCCCAGAGATACTCAAACTCATCCTTTGCACCTATAAATAGTTATCAGCAGCTTACAATTTTCACATCAAAATTCAGAGAACCAACAGTTCAATTCACTGCTTGCAATTGATCTTCGCTGAGTTTCGGCCTTCAAAGGTAATTTTATTTCTAGCAGTACTATTTTCTTGTATTTTTGCTGTCGACTGTGTCTCTCGTAAGAGAGTGAACATGTGAGAAACTTGAGATGAGCTTCTCCAATGTGCAAGATATGGGACTCCTCTTTCCTTTGAGACAAGCTAATAAACATTAGGCATAGCTCTCCTTGAGCCTCTCAATCTGACAAACCCATATGTTCTATGCCCTTTTGCTTCCACGTGTTTGGGAGCTCTCTTTTTTTTTCCTTGCGTGCATCAGTGACTGCCAGCTTCATCCATTATCCTCTATTTTTCTTTCATTATTTGCGTGTGTCAGTGTATATATATGGTGGTTGCCCAACTTTCATTCACGCATGGTTGTGCACATATATAATATATGCATGACCCACATTTGTTTGCACCACTGTCTAATTGGGTATATATATAATACATATACATTCATAATCCATGTGTTTTATTTGCACGTATTGTGTATATGTATATAATATATAATTCACCACTTTTGTTTGCTTGTGTGTAATATATGTATATAATATAATATATGTAATGCTCTAATTTGATAATATAATATGCATACATTATGTTTGTTTGTGCATATGTATATGTATATATATAATATATATACGTGTAGTGTAGGTATGTATATATAATATATATATGACTCATAGAGTGGAGTACGTAGGTGTATATATAATATATATATGTTTGCTCTTTTTTTGTTTTGTTTTTTGTTTTGTTTTTTTGTTTTGTTTTTTGTTTTGTTTTTTTTTTTGTTTTTTTTTTGTTTTGTTTTTTTTGTAGCTGTTTAACAGTACGTAGTGTATATGGCATGAAGGTTTTTGTTTTGTTGTCTTTGCAGGTTGCACAACGTAGGGTCGGAATATACATACACGTGGACCACAATCACCACATACATAATCCAGGTTTATTTTTTCCACTGTCTCTTTTCCCTTTACTATTTACAAAACTCTTTCCCTTTCATCTGCTTGGAGTGCGTATACACACATATATACACCTCCATAATATATGTAATGTGTATGGTGTATGGTCTTTCTCTCTTTTTCAATATTACGCATGTGGTGACCACGCATATATGTTTAATCTTTCACATGCATTTCCTTTGCCTTGCTTTTTTATTTTTTCCCTATACTCCATCTGGCGTGTGCACATACAATTGCTTTATATATGCTGTATATACTTGCTTCGCCATGTAATGTGTGTACACACGTCATAATATATGATAGGTAGATATATGACTATATGTGTATGCATATAACATATATGAATCTTCCTTTAGACATTTGTCAATTTCCTTTGAGCCTTGAATTCTTTTTTTTTCCTTGCTTTATAAATTGTTGACACCCCGGGCTTGGCTTCTTTGATTCATATACCTAGAACCATCTTTGAACAATGGTGGAAATTTGGGAATCGGTGGGAGTTGATAAGCAAAGGAAACTTAAAATATCGAAGGATTTGACCAGGAAAAACAGCACGTCCTTCATCATCTACCCACCAATGACGCCAAGAACTCTTTCGGCCCCTACATTGCCATATCGAGTGGAAAACTGGACCATTGACGCTGAAGCCCAGCCGTCAAAGACATGGGTTCTACAAACCGGTCTACAACATGCGGACTACTCAAGCGCACTCCCAACCTTAGGGAGACGGATACTTGAGGGCAAGGCCTCATGGAATCAACACCCTAGCTTCAAGGGCGAGTTCAGCTTCACCAAGGGGTACTGGGAATGGACCGAGGCCATACTCAGCAGGCATCGTAACCTCTTGGAAGCCGTGATGATCTACGATGGCATATATGCCTCTTTGTTCACATATGACCATTCGACACATATCATTCAGGCGTTTTGCGAAGCGTGGTGCCCCAAGACCAACTCATTGCTTACTTCGGCCGGCGAGCTCTCGATCTCACTTTGGGACATCCATGTACTCTACGGCCTACCAATATCTGGCGACATTTATGACGAACATGTCCCCAATGCTTTGGAATTGACAAGGTTAGATGCTGATCATGGATTTACCCCTCAATGTTGCAAGTATATGTTCCAAGCGTACAATTACCTTTATAACCGGCATAAACGACCACGTGGTGTTCGCAATCAGAAAGATGAGGATCGCTCGCTTCATGTCAACGAGTGGATAGAGTTCTGGAGTAGGAGGCCGCAAGTTTATGAGAGGCCCATACTAAGTAAAAATGATAAGAGGAAGAGTCGTCCCAAGAACACCCAAAATCCAAGCGGCAAGATCCCCGCACTCAAGGGTTGGACCAAAGTGACTAGAGCACCTTTCGTTGAGCTCGGAATTCCCCTTGAACTTGAAGAGGAGACCCACCTAGCGGCATATCTATGTTGTTGGTTGTGTGTGTTTGTGCTCCCTATCAAAGCTACTCGACTCATTCACTACACAACTTTCAAGATGGCAAGTTTGATGGCAACAGGCCAAACGTTAAACCTTGCGATCCCTGTACTTGCGTCGATTTATGATGGACTAAATACCATATCTAATTCTGCCAACCCAGGGCAAGCTGATAGTCGCTTCTCCCTCCACAATGTGTATGGGTGGTTGTCATTTTATTACGACACCCATTTTGCAAACGATCTTGTGTCTGCTTCCCCACTAATGATCACTTACTCTGGGGAGGGTGGTGCAAGGCCTTATGGCCAAGCGGAAGCCCGTCGCAAGATCTTTAAAGCTGACGGTGTGAAATGGGCTTGCACAGGACGTCGTTTAACCAAAGATCTCAGCTTTATTGATGATGGGAAGGACGACCACACCGAGGACGATGAATACTTTATGTGCCTCCACTCTAACTTCCTTATATTACGCTGGGCTGATTCATGTATTGCAGAGCCCTACACTCCTCATCGATTTAGCCGACAGTTTGGCTATTATCAGGATGGCAGCCCTGGCATATTGGGCAGGGATGAACGCGGAGTCACACTTGCGGAGGGTTTCCAACGCTGGCGTCACATTACACTTAGGGGCTCAGGATCGCAAGTAACTTTTCTCGCAGCTCGAGTTACGATGAAGAAACACTTCTCACAAAGTTACAAGGATTGGTGGACCCAAGTCCATGGGGACTATCTTGAGCGCAACATTAAGGGCTTAGTTCCTACATATCTCACCGATAT
>CM008343.1:26128509-26139750 GCA_002525835.2 Ipomoea batatas
TTGCGAGGGTAATAGAGATTCATGGCCCCCCTTAGGTATTAACTTATTCCTGAGTTCTCAGGAATAGGCTTTTCATTATATTTCCTTTTTTACCTTTTCTTAGACCTAAATTTTTAGGCTTATCTTTCTTTCTCTTTGTCTTTGCATCATTTCCGCCAATGAATCAGATTGGAATTCTTCATCAAGCTAAAGGTATTCTTCTAAACTTTATTTTTTACAAATTAAGTATTAATAGGAGATAAAGGTGTAGAAGCAAAACCTGAAGTCACCTAAAATGGTTATAGTTGCTACGAACGACTCACGAGCAATACTTAACAGTAACAATTGTTGAGACTAATGGGACGTACATTATTGCCTTTTGTGTTCAGCTTATAAAAACAATAAAAAGAATACATTTAGATCACTTCCTTCTTTGTTCCCCTTTCTCCATTTTTTGTATTGTGTTCTCTTAAACATATTTTATATTCTTCTCTTCTCCAGTTTTTCATTCTCGAGAAAAATAGCGAATTTCTCCTGGTTTGTATCCTTGTGATTGCTACATGCCTCTTTGGCACATTCATCTGTCATTTCTCTTTGCTGGTGAGCTTTCATTGTGCTTTCTCTTTGCTAGTGAGCTTTCATTGTGCTGATTTAATTTAAGCATTGCTTTTAACTAAATCTGTTGGTTTTGAGTGGTTAGGGAAAGGGGAAGAATATATATTATTTGTTACAGCAACAACAATATACACAATTAAATAAATAAATATAAAAATGAAATGTAATTTAGTACATGTTTAGTTTAGGAATCTAAAATCTCATTTGGTTCATTCATAATACAACAGTTGTTGGTTATTTTCAGTCAAGTGATGATCTTCTTGAATTCTCTAGTGGAATTAAGGATGCCAATGAGTGATGCTTTCTTAGTGTTCTTGCTGCACTAGAAGTGAGTGGCGACTTTGCATCTTTTTGGCTACTTGGAATGACGTGTAGAGCTTGTATTTTGCTTATGATAATCCTATCACATTTTATAGTAATATTAAGACTCTTGGATATGATCATTTGTTGAAGGAAGACCCCCTGAAATAAGGAGAGACGCCCATCTCAAACCAACTTCCTGAAGACTTCATAATTTCTTCTTCTAAACATTATTTAATGTTCTTTAAAAAATTTTGTTATTTATATGAATATTTTATTTCATAATTTATAGATCATTTTTTAAGGTTGTAATTGCTATAAAATACTATTATATAAAAATCTTATGTAGTAGTAGTAGTGGTGGTGGTAGTAGTAGTAGTATATTTTGTATAAGGGTATTTATGTCTTTTAAACTTATATTCCATTTCTATTCCTTTAACCAACCAAACGTTGGAATACAATTCCTAAAGTCTATTCCTTTAGCGAACCAAACAATAGAATACAATTTATGTTTTATTCCTTACCTATTCCATTTTTTATTAAATAGCATTCATATTTTCTTCAAATTCATTTCGTGAACCAAACGTGCTATTAGAATAATTGAGTGGCTAATGTATATAAATGAATAATTCAGAGGAAAAAAATGCTTTATGTATATAATTTAGAAAAAAAGTTGTCATTTTCTCTTTTTAATAATATAATATTTATTTACTCAAAAAATAATATAATATTTTTAAAAAAATTATCTAAATATCACAATAAATTTTAATTAATTTGAAATTATATTATCATCATCACAAAAACTTAAAAAAAAACTTATTACATGAAATAATTAAAGGTAGATGAACAACTTTGGGGCCCGAGGTTTGATGGTCGGGCCGCGTGAAGCTTTTGTGGGGCATGAAGGGAATCAGCTTATCCAATTCCAGCTTTTAGGTAATGATGCAATCACACGTGGACTTCACCAACCAGTACCACACACTTGCCTATTTGCTAACATAAAAATCACATCTCTTAAACATGGGATATTATATTGTTCCTTTAATATTTTAGGTATGGAATATTTTATTCGATGTACCGAGTATTTTTTTCTTCTTCTTTCATTTTTTTTAATACATCATGTTGTAGTAATAAAAATGATAATTTTTTTAAACAAATAAAAAAAATAAGGGACCAAGTTAGTAAAATATGATTATCATATTTAAATGTCACAAGTTTAATTATTTTCATCACCCTCTAAATTAAGCCCATTATATAGGATCTTCCTAATTTATATTTTACATCTCCTTTGTAATTTGTTAGTTATTCTTTTAAAGCATTTTGTTAGTTATTGTTATTACACAAAAGTCATGAAAAAGGTGATAAGATTTTACCACATATTTTTTTAATGTAAATATATAATATATTTTTGGTCTGATCATAAGTTTACTCTACCAATAAATTAAAATCACTAAGATTAGTTTAGGTGAATATATAATATGAAAGATTGTATAATAATGTGTGCGGCAAAAACTTGTGTAAGACCGTCTTACCATGAGACGGGTCGGGTCGGGTCGGGTCAAGATGCAAATGTACCATTTATATACAAAAATATCATACGTATATGTTCAAATGTAATACTAATCAGGAATAAAATTTTTGTTACTTATAAGGGTAAATGTAATACTTCTAAGAGAAAATACAATACTTTTACATTTTGATTTAAAAGTATTACATTTTCCACAAAAGTATTATATTTGCCCTTATAAGTAAGGAACACGTGTCAACATTACTTATTATGAAAAATGTATTACTTTTTTTCTAATAAGTAACAAAAATTGTATTCTTGATTAGTGTTATATTTGAGCATATAATTATGACATTTGCACATATAAGTATGACATTTGCATGATACTTTGACCCGACCCGACCCGTCTCACAAACAAGGATCCGTGAGACGGTGTCACACAAGTGTGACCCAATGTGTGCTTTATAAAATTATAGTGTTTTTTCTTACTTTTAGTCCCTTGACTATTCTACTTATCCAACAAAATTAATTCCATAAATAGGCTATTGACTATTAACTTTTACCAATGTTTATCATTGACTTTCAATTTAAGTGTAAATGATCTCTTGACTATTGATTTTGTTCAAGATTTGATTCTTAGGTTAAATATTTGTTTAGTAAGCTTTAAATTTAAGGTAAAAGTGTAAAAATTGACTAGTTGCTAGGATGAGCAAATTGAGTTACTTTATACACTAGGCTCATCATTCATCATTAGTGAAAATGTGAAAAACATGTTGATGTATATAAGTCAATTTGGACCAAATTACTAATAAGTTTCTGCCCAAATTTGAGGTGATTATATCGTTTGTTTCGTCATCATTAAATATGCAAATCTAGAGAGATGATTTTACTAACTAATTTTTACATTCTTACCCTTAAATTTAAGGCCTATTAAACAAATATTTAATCGAATGACCAAATTCAGAACACAATCAATAGTCAATGGACCAATTATGGTCAAATTGAAAATCAATAAATAAATTGGTAAGAATCAATAGTTAAGAGATCATTCCTAGAATTAACTCATATCCAACATTTAGTCTATGACTATCGAATGGGGTAGCTCAAGTGGCAAGTGAGCTCTCTTTGTGGGGAGGAATTTCGGGAGAACCCGAGTTCAATTCCCACAAGCGACGATTCCCCCTGGGCCAGCTCCTATACCTCTCGGAGCGAAAAAAAAAATCAATTTTGTCACATTTAGTAAATAACTATTAAATTTTTATCCCGTTTGGTCATTCCAATTAATTTTCTAATCAATATTATCTAATTTTTATCAATACTAACCAAAGACCATTATGTTTAATTGTGTGGCTTACATTATACTCAATTAACAAAAATGCCCTTTCAATTAACTCACATGATTGTCAAGTAAAAGATTTTGACTTTAGTTGATCAAATAATTGAAATGATCAAATGTGACAACATTTTGATGGTCATGTACTAAATATGAAAAATGGATAGTCAATTACCAAATATAAAAAATGCACAATAGTCATGAGATGAAAATGAAAATAATTCAAAATTATATAATGTATTTTGGCGAAGAATTATACTATGTTGATGCGGGCTTCAAAGCTGATACGAATGAGGCTACTTACGGTGCAATTCTGTTGTCAGCTAACAATGCGTTTGTAGCAGCTATGAATGGGCGACTACCGGCGTGCAATAGTCCTCTAATGGCGAAAGCTCTACCTTGTAAAGAGGTTTTATCATGGCTCAAAAACCGTCAAACGGATCCGGTTCGGGTGCACACAGATTGCTCACCGGTTGTTAACTAGTTTGGATCCAGAGCCTCGTTCTTATGTCGACATTGTTATTTCTGATTGTAGACGCATTTTATATTCTTTTCCTTCTTGCTCTATTGGTTTTATTCCTAGAACTGCTAATTGTTTAGCTCATGCTTTAGCTACAACGGCCTATGCTCAGGCTAGCGCTTTGTTTTGGGATGATATCCCCCAGACTTTGTTGTTTCGTTGCTTCATTAATGCAATGATATTTGGTTTTCAAAAATATAATGTATTTTGGCGAAGAATTATACTAGACTCCACTCCACTTTTCACCCGCATTTTCTTTACTACAATTTAAAAATTGACAAATCATGCTTTCTGCAAGAAAATGCGTTTTGATTAATTCAACCTTCTTCATTTAAGTGAATCCTCTAACTTAGCAACGTTGGAGGAAGGATGTTACAAAGAAAAAATAAATAAATAAATAAATGGATGAGTAAATAAAGTTGTCTATTCACATTCCATATTGAATTTTTAAAGAAACAATTAATATTATTTAAAATATATAATAATAGATTGGAAAAAATAATATACTATAATAATACTTTAGAAGTACATAGGCAACATCCTGCAGTTAGGCCTTCCTCAATAGTGAAAATTTTGATGTAGTTTTTGATTGTTTGTAAGTGTGATTAGGAAAGAGAAAATAAGAGGGGAGGAAAAAAAGAAAAGAAAAAAATAAAACAAAATTAAAAAAACAAAAAAAATAAATAAAAAATTAAAAAATGAGTATTTACACGCCCGCCTGGGCGCAAGGCGCAGTTGTGCTGCCATCATGTGGGGCCCATATTGACTGACAAAACTTTAGCCCTTGCAGGAGAAAAGAATTTTTTGCACTTTTAGTTCCACGACTATGGTGTCACTTGCAGGATTGGTACGCGACTTTCAAACTTTACAATTTTGGTCCACGATTATTATTTTTGTTGCAAAAATGATCCTTTTGCAGTCAAATAGTCACCGGAAAAAAATTCTAGCGAATTTTCCGGCACTTTTTTGCTGGAAATTTTTTTTTTCATGTTTTTCGTTAATTTTTCACTGAAAAAAATTCCCCTTTAAAATACGATTAAAATGGACAATTCTAAAAAACTAATTAAAGTTAAAACTATTTCATTTCTAAAAGCATATGTAGCCAATTTAATTATTTTGATTTTGCTAAACTAATTAAAGTTAAAACTAATTCATTTCTAAAAATATATGTAGCCAATTTAATCTTAGTAAAATTAAGCACAAATTCAAAATTATTTTTACTTTTTAGTTTATTTAAAATTATATTTAGAGTAAAAATAATTTAAAGTAAAAGTTCAAAATTATATTTAAAGTACAAATTCAAAATTATATTTAAAGTAAAAATAATTTAAAGTACAAATTCAAAATTATATTTAAAGTAAAAATAATTTAAATTTAAACTAAAAAGTAAAAATAATTTTGAATTTGTACTTAATTTTACTAAGATTAAATTGGCTACATATGTTTTTAGAAATGAATTAGTTTACCAAAATTAAAATAATTAAATTGACTACATATGTTTTTTAGAAATGAATTAGTTTTAACTTTAATTAGTTTTTTAGAATTGTCCATTTTAATCCTACTTGAAAGGAGAATTTTTTTTTTCGGTGAATAATTGATGGAAAATCTAATTTCTTTTTTCGGTGAAAAAGTGCTGGAAAATTCGCCGGAATTTTTTCTGGTGACTAGTTGACTAAAAAGGACCATTTTGCAACAAAAACAATAGCTGTGGACCAAAATTGCAAAGTTTGAAAGTCGTGGACCAATCCTGTAAGTAACACCATGGTCGTGGGACTAAAAGTGCAAAAAATTCTAGGAGAAAAACACCACCATATTTTCATCCCCACATTTGTTAAAAACTCCACCCCTAAATGTTTATTATTCTAAAAACTCAACAAAATCCACAAATGGGGATAACCCCTTAATACAATTGCACGGTAGGAAAATAACAACATATCATGCTGATTTTTTTGGTCAATCTATTAAATTATTTTAAATATGGGTAACAAATATTAATTTACCTACTCTATTACAATAAGGAGCATGTTTGATTTGATGAGAATATTTTTTAAGAAAGTCAATTTCTTAAATTTTGAAGAAAATGATATTTTCTATTGTTTGATTCATGAAAGTCGTTTTTTTAAAGAAGTATAATTCCTCAAATTTGAGGAAATAATTTTCTTTGCCAAACATTGATATTTTGTTTTGAGTTAATACCACAAATGGTCCTCTGACTATTGTGGTAGTACTTCTTTTAGTCATCGACTTTCAATTCGACTACAAATGATCATCTGACTTTCATTTTTTACTACAAATAACCCTCTGTTAAAATTTCTGTTAAATAGGTGTTAAATCTAGGGATATTATCGTCAAATTAATATATATAATGGTCATAAAATAAAAATGTTTAGAATTTTTCACCAACAAGCATAATTGAAGCAATTAACAAATATAAATACTCCTAAATAAAAAGATAATACACCTTAGTCTCGTAATTATGCGTACAAAATGAAGATTTAATATTAGAGCTATCTGTTTTAATTTAACCAACAGATTAAAATGGAAGATTTTTTTTTTTTAAAAAAAAACCTTGCTTCCATCATTTTCATGGTTGTTCATACATGGCCGATTAATAGTTTTCACTTTTCATTAACCGATCAAACATTTAGTTTGGGACATAACTGAAGGTTGCCACCATTGAACTAATATAATTAATCAAGTACAAATTGTGAACATTAATCATAGATTTTTATTTAATTTGTTCGTTTATGTAATTTGTCACGTCCATTTTGTTTTTATATTTATTAACTTAATGTTTATTAATGTTTGAAATTAATTATGTTGTCATATAATTCTAAAAAAAAAGTAATCATAATAATATTAATCAATTTGACGATATTACCCTTAAATTTAACATCTATTTAACAGAAATTTTAACAGAGGACTATTTGTGGTAAAAAATGAAAGTCAGAGGACCATTTGTGGTTGAATTGAAAGTCGAGGACTAAAAGGAGTACTACCCCAATAGTCAGAGGATCATTTGTGGTATTAACTCTTTTGTTTTCTATGAAAAAGTTTTCATTGCTCACTTGGTACGGTTAGTAGAACAATTTTGTTATCATAGAACTTTATTATTACTATCTTCATGATCGTCATGGATATTGGTTTTTATACTCATTATTCTTTATAATTCCAAATTTAACTGGACAATGAAATCAATAAGGAAAAAGGTAAATACACCGCCGAACTTTACACGAAAGTGATATTAGACTCCTGAACTTTTGAAAGTACAATAAGTATTTCAACTTATTAAATCAGTCAAATAAGTTCTAACTACGGATAACCAACAGGTTACTGATAGGCATACTATCGTTGACCGCCGTCATTTGCCATTGACTGCCATCATTGATAATAACCAACCGATCGCCTTCTCTAACAGGATAAGACGATAAGTTGGTCACCTTCCTTAGAGAAGGCGATAGGTGACCGTTCGTCGATTGCATGTCACTGATTTTTCCTTGGAAATAATTGGAATATCGTCGGATTCTTAAACTTGCTATTACAGGTTACTAACCTGTTTTTGGGCTTCGATACACTAAAATAACATGTTAGTGTACTTTTTTTTTTAAAGGAACATGTTAGTGTACTTAATTGTACTTTTCAAAAATTCAGGGGTTAATTGCACTATTATGTAGAACTCGAATGTGTATTTAAATGTTTTTCCAAATTAATATTTTTAATATTTTTTTTGATTTGACTTCTATTACATAGACTCTCAATCTCTGCTTCTTATTCGGTGATATGGTAAGACAATCTCCAACCCAACACCAAAACACCAAAACAAGAAAAAAAATGATGTGAAAGCCTCCAATCAACACGGTAAAACACCAAATTTTTGGTGCAATGTGAACACTGCAGCACCATATTTGGTGCTGCACTGTTCATCCACACCATTTTTGGTGTAGACATTTGCTTCCCATTTTGCCCAATCTTTTGTTCATTATCTTTTTTTATAATTACTTTTGCATCCTTTTTGTTTTTTTTTTGTTTTTATATATTTACACATTTTGTTAAATATTTAAACAAAAGTTGTATATTATTAAAAACAAATTATATCATGAAAGATCTCATTACCATGATTAAAACATGACTAATATTGAAATATAATTTAATTGAAAAAAATTACATAAAACATAATTAAATTTTAATTAATTAAATACAACTATATGTTAAATAATAAAAGTATAAATAAAATTTTTTATGAGAATATAAATTATTTTAGTGTACGAATAAAATTTGGTGTGGGTTGGAGATGAAAAATTTGGTGTGAGAATATACTTAGAATATTTCTTTTAGTGTAAAATTTAGTACAAAATTTATTGTTTTGATTGGAGATGGTCTAAGAGATGATAAATTATCTTTATTTTGTGAGTCTTTATATTCATAATTCCTTACCATTCCAAATCCAACCAAACAATGGAATTTATATTCCCAGTAATTTCTTTTCTACCAACCAAACAATGAAATCTATTTTCTTGTAATTTGTTTTCCATGAAATTTGAATTCCATTTCCCTCAAATATTTCCAACTAACCAAACGGACTGTTAAGGAATATGCCAACATCCATTCAAAAAAAAAAAACGGAATATGCCAACATTTAAATTTTACGGAATAGTATTTTTCCGAGAGACAAAGAAGGTGGTCACAAAGACTTTCTGTGTTCAACTCTTTTCCCATTATCCATTTACTTCCCTCGTTTTCTACACAGTTAAAAATCAAAGATTTTTGTTTGATTTACACGTTGTTTGTCATTTTCATTAATGAAATCTTTCATTTTACACCACAGGTTCCACTACTTACTTTAAAACTGCATTATTTAATTGTTCATTCCACCTTAATCATGATTTTCATGGTTGTCTCCAAACTCCATGCCAAAACTGTACCTTTCTTTCCCGTGTCTTTGCCAAACTCCATTCTCTGCAACCTAGCACCTACATTTAGTTGTCTTCGAAGGGGTGAAGAAACCCAAGAAATTCCTTGTTTGAGAACATAACAAAGCGAATCTTGATTATTAATATACTATTCTTGGGGGATTTTATAGTTGGCTCTGCATATGCAGTCAGATTTTGATATATTTCTGGGGATTTCATAATCTGGGGGATCTATATATACAGTCAGATTTTGATTCCACTAGATTGAGAGACTTAGATAATTATTGGGTTGTTTGGTTACAAGAAAATGTTGCCAGTTTCTAGGTTAGTTGGTTCAGAGACGATGACTACTACAATGTTTTCAAGCTTCTGTTTGGAATCTAAAGTAATGGGTGGTTCCAGAGTTAGTCCCACGTTTTGTTCTTGGAGAGGTAATATTCTGGTCCAAGTAAATCACAGTAGGTTGTTTGCCACTATTCAATCCATTTTTGGTGCAGATTCACATGGCTATGGGTAACTTTTCATGATTTTCTGGCAAAGAAAATATTTGGATTTCTTCATTTTTCTCTGTATCAGAAAATTGGTTGGCATCTTTGATGCTATTGGTTTTGTTTTATTTTACTTTTAAACATATATTCTCCAAGAAATTAAAGTAGGACATGAAAAGTAGAGTATGGCCAAGCTCATTGCTGAAGTGCTCTCATAGCTTTGATAATTTTTGAAACTTCATTTGCTTTTCTCTAATCTTGCCAGAGTTGGTTCATTTCTGATGTGTTTGCATTCTTGCATCTGAAAGTACTGTGAGTTTTTCTATTGATTTCTAAATTGTTAAAGATGGTAATTGATGTAGAAGAAGCTATGAATAGCCAGCCAGGGGCATGCCTAATGTAGAGGACAGCGAGTTTCTCTCGATCTCTACTTTTTTTTTTTTTTTGAAATATCTCGATCTCTACTTGATTTACAAGAACATTAGCAACCATGGTTCTTATAATATGATAGTAATTACACTTGAGGAAGTTCCGAATGGCAGTGCGATTATGCATTAGGTTTTCTCATTTTTGTGCATATTTTTGTGGAGGCTATAGTTAATCCAAGTATTCGAAATCTATAACTTGTATTGTTTTTCCTGACATTATTGTTTCTTTTCCAGGCATTTATTTGAAGGCTTCTTATTCAAAGACTTCCCATGATGCAATTAGTGCAGTTGCGGAGGAAAAATTCTTAGTTGAAGCTTTTCCTTATCATATCAATGGAAGAAACGGTTCGAGTTTGTACCTTAGGGAAACTAGAGTCCTTGATGCCTCTGATGATGAGTATGGTGGAGTAGTTGTTAATCCAGGAAAGCTACCTTCCAACCCAAATACATTTACCTCTATGCTTCGTGCATCTCTCTCGCACTGGAAACTAAAGGTATTTTTAGTAATTATGTCTTCTTTTAACCCGAATTACTTGTATCTTTAGAATTAGTACCTTATGTTCTCACATCTTTTGGCTGCACAAGCATTTTCTCTCTTTCGTTTGTTTTGCCTAGCAAGTAGTAGATGGAAATTGTTTATTCTGAGCAGTGCTAATTAATTTATGTAATTAAAATATAGGGAAAGCAGGGTGTTTGGCTTAAGCTTCCAATAGAAAAATCGGACTTGGTCCCTGTGGCTGTGAAGGTATAGATCTACTACATCAAGATGGTTTATTAGCTTTTTCTGTGTCTGATTCTGATCTGTCGATGTTTTTGAAATTTATTTCTTTTCAGGAAGGATTTGAATACCATCATGCGGAAAAAGGGTATGTGATGATGACTTACTGGATACCTCAAGGGCCTAGCATGCTTCCTTCTAATGCTTCTCACCAAGTTGGAGTAGGGGGTTTTGTGATCAATGACAAGAACGAGGTATGTGAACTTTTGAAAGAATAACTCTTAAGTGATTGATGATAAGGACGAGGATCTTTCTCCACAGTATTTATGTAGCTTTCCTCAGTGATGTTTTAAAAGCATTTTGCTTCAATTCTTGATATATTACATGGTTTCTTTAGTCAACAAGTCCCACATAACGATTCATTTTCAGTAAATTTGCTATTT
>CM008343.1:26169532-26179717 GCA_002525835.2 Ipomoea batatas
TAAAGACGAGAAAAGAGTTATTTTGTAACGTCTTTGAGAAAGAAATGATTTTGTCTTACGAGACGATTGGATGTTGTTTCACTAAATGTTTTCAAACCTTTGTCTACTTTTAAGTGACAAATGGATTTCCTTACTTAGCCGTCGCGCTAACTGCACTTCAATGTGTTTCTTATCAGTTGCAGATTAGTGTGGACTCCAGTAGCCCGATGAGCTCTAAACAGGATGGCAGTGGATGTCGATGTTGTAAGTTTAGCCTGTGCAGTTAGAGTGAAGTTTGTCAAAGAGGTGATAGAATTCACTCTAGGTGTGGCGGTAGCACCCAGTTTTCTGCTGATAAGATGTAAGCTTCCGCAACGTCTGATTACTGATTTGTAATAAAGTATAAGAGTGGAAAATTGGGGTGTTACAGTTACGTGCGTGGGTTCAGGAGGTTCCTGGTTCGAACCTCCACGGGGGCCATAGCGAGGCCGAGACACAACCCTTCCCGGTCTGGGTTGACCGGGAGAAGAGTCCCAAAGAAGGCTATGCGCCTTATCGTAGAAAATAGACCGGTAGAGCGGAAATATATAGACCGGGATTTATCCCTATCAACTAGCCCCCCAGCCCGGTCTTCTACGACCTCCGAGGAGGAGGAGCCTGGGCTATAAGACCGATCCCGGTCCCCCGCCCATCATCGCCCAGCTGAGGAGGTAAATACAAGGGACCGACGTTAGCGGTGACGTCAGCCCTATTATGCACGTGTCGCGTTCCTGTGGGCTTTGGAAATTGGGCCTACGCTACGGGGAATCGAACCGTCGGCCCCCTACTCTCCCCTCTATAAATACAGGGATACGACACCTTTTTTCAGCTTTTTACGACAAGTTCAACCCAGAGCTTCCCGAGCTATCTAAGCCTTTCCGAGCTACTCTACGCTAACTACGTCGCACGTTCAAGCCTTCGGAAACAGGTATCGTCTTCTCGGCTTGCCTTTATAGTTAATACCGTTTATAACTTTGGGTCGGGCTGCCCTTAGTGAGACGCCTCTCCGTCCTTGCTAGGTACAGCCATGAGCGGATCGGATAGACAGAACCTATCCATACACAGTTACGGTGGCTCGGTTGAGGTAAGATCATTTACGGTCTCGACCTATGACTCCGTGATCAACGCCATAGACACGTATTCCGGAGAGAACGAGGGCCTTGCCCGGCCCCACGACCAGCCAGACCTTAGGGCTGACGAAGCGGATTCTCGGCCCGTGGTCGAGCCTCTTGCCATGGAAGTAGGGACCTCGGGCCGAGGGAAGCCGGTACCTACGGCCCACGGTAGAGACTGGTTCACCGGTCTGCCGGTCGACTCTACGCCTCCCGCGACCGCGAGCAGGATCCGCTTGGATAACAGCGGCCTGCGACGAACACTAGCCTCCTCACTCGCGGGGAGATCAAAGAGGTGTCAACCCTGTTGACCGGGATTGTCAAGTACGAAACCAAACGGTCGCTGGGGAATATTGTCGACCGGACGCATGGGGAATGGCTTAGGATGCATTTTGACTCCCTAAAAGCCCCTCTAACTTTCCCGTTCCACCCATTTCTTCTCGGTTTTATGAAAAACTATGGGGTGTTGCCCGTGCAAATCGCCCCCAACGCTCACCACACCCTGGCGTGCTTTCCGCAAATATGTGGCCGCCACGGTCTCCCGGTGACTTTGGAGTTATTCTGGTATCTCTTTTTCGTCCGGCCTTTATCCATGAAGCATGGGGGCGGCGTCCTCTGCATTCAGTCACTGGGGCATTTCTGCAAAATTCTCCATCTGCCCGACAACAATAGAGGATGGAAAGACCGGATTTTATTGGTCAAATATCGATGGCCGCTTCCCGTCGACAAAGAATGGCCGGCGTACGTGACCGAGCACAAACGGCCGAAGCAAACGCGGGCTTTAAACAACGCGGCCATCAAAATCTCCGTCGAAGCCTACAAGTATGAAATCTTCCGGTCTGCCGAGGAATATTCAGAAGCGGAGCTCGAGCCCCCCAGATATGACTTGGGCGAGAAGTATACGCCCAAAAGGGCGATAGTGATGGTCGCCGTCGGACCTCCCCCTTCAAGGGCTGGTTCGCAAGGTTTGTACGGGCAATCGAACTTAGGTCGGTCTATCGGAGGCCAGAATACTGATTTCTTGTCCTTCTTCCCTTTTTAGGTGCCATGAGGAGCTTTCCAGTGTCCGCTCGACCGCCTGCTCCGGCCACGAAGATCAGCGTGGGGTCTAAGAAGGCCGACCCTTCGAGAGCCGGGGACCCCAACATCGAAACGTCGGTCCCTACCGGATTGCCTTTTGCTGCGACTCAGCCCGGGCCGTTAAGCGAGGGAAGGAGAAAGAAGTCCTCGAGGATGAGGAGGTTGACATCGCAGTAGTTTGCGTAGGGTTGGAGTGTCAAAAGATATTTATGTTAAAACGGAAGGTCAATGACTTCCCGAGTGTCGGTCTTGAAGGAGGGACGTGGAGGTGTGTCAAACATTCAGGAGTTTACTAGATAGATTCATGCATAATATTTGAGTGTGGTGAAGGGTGGAATTGCAAGTGAGAGTGAAGTTCATTAGTTGGTTGTAGATGCAAAAGAGTAGTAAAGGAAAAGTGATTTTGGAAATATGTAAAAGGGGTAGGGATTGGATAGTGCTCATGAATATTGCATAGTGAGAGTCTAAGGTCAAGGATTAGGATTGCTAGGATATTGTCTATTCAAGAGTGTGTTGTCTTAGTCCTTTTCCACCTTGTGTACTAAGGCTTCTTTGACTTAGGAGTGCCTACAAGCATCCAAAGTTCTAAGAGACATTTTATCAAACACTTGAGCTACACACCATCCTACTATTCTTAAGAAGTCCATAGGAACTTTGATTGTGTAAAGCTTCAAATCCTAACTCTAATCAAAGACATGAAAGAGTCAAGAGCTCAATCTCTCATTTAGATTGGCCAAATCCAAACAAGATCGCAACAAAACAACAATCAAGAGACAATAATAGATAATCCATCAACACAAACTCATAGATCCAAGATATAGAAATAAGATCATCACAAGAGCAATATTCAATCACACAATCCAAATCCCTAGACTAAATTAGCTACTCATGATATGAAATGAAAGTAAGAGCTAATTCAATCCAAGAACAAGACAACTAAAAATATAGAAATGTAATAGAGGTTACCTAGAGATAAGAAGATCTTCAATCCAAGCTTGTTGTCTTCTACAATGGAGATTGGTCTAATCTAAAAACTAAGAAAAATGGAGAAAACTCTCCAAAGAAAAACTAAGAAAAGTGAAGACTAAAAATCTGGAAAATCCTTCTCTGAAAATTCATCAAAGGGGTTTAAATAGTCTCCGAAATGACAACCCTAGCTGAATTTCGCGCATCACGCCTCCACGCCTCTCACACGCGTGTGAGCGTGCGTGGGAAGCTTCTGGAAAGTTTACACGCTTGCTCACACGCGTGTGGCCTTCCAGATCAGTCCTCCGAGGCTCCGCTTTTGCTCCCGGGGCTCCTGTTTTACTTCTTTTGAACTATAAGTAGCTTCTGTGCACCAGATAGTAATTTTCAAACATTTATGCACATAATTTGCCAGATAAGGACGTTATAGATGCGATAAAACACCCTAAAATGTGCCTGAAATAAGGGTATCTCGGAGTCTTATCAGAGGTCTTAACGGTCAAACGTTCGCGCTGGGACGGGTCTAGTTCCACGACGCCGGTGATCGACGTGCTCATGAAGCACGGGGACAAACCTCCTGCAGCCTTGCTGACAAGGATCTGTGCTGCGACGCCGCCTTCGGAACAGACGAGCGGATGGTCGACTGCCTTGGTCGGGGAACGCATCGCCCGCGACCTTATCCAAGTAAAAGGAAACGTCTAAAACGCTTTCTTCGTTATCAATTATCGTTTTCTCATCCAGGATTCTGTAGATGGCGCACTTGGTTACCGACCTATTTGCTCAAGAATCCCGTGCGAAGCAGGAGCAGCAGATCAAGGAGCTCGAAGGTAAACTGAAGACGGCCGAGGAGACCGAGCGGAGGATCTTGGAACGGGCAGACCTCAGCGAGAAGATACTCACAGATCCCATCCTGCTCGCCTAGCACATCTGCCGAGGACGCTATACCAGGGAAGCCGTTCTCGTGGCCGTTTCCCGAACTCCCATCGGGGAAGACCTGATGTATGAGTTCGGGACCTGGGCGTTCAATAGTGGTCGGCGGGCCATGCAGAATGACGTCCGCACCGCTTTGGAGGTTTCGATTGACGACAACGACCTCCCCAAGATCCTAGCCATACTACCAGAGGAGGTTCCCGACCTCGGCCCGATCCCGGACGGGCAAGCATCGATCCCGGCCGCCGAGGCTTCTGCTGGACCAATGGCAGAGGCAGCTGTGGAATCGAGCACCGGGCCGGCTGCGGAGGGCACAGCCGATCCAAGTGCTGAGCCATCGATTGAGGGCAAGTAGCGTACAAGATGTAACCGAGAGCTCGACCTCGTTCTGCCGGGCACTACTCTATTTTGACGGCCTCTGAGCCGTTTTCTTTAAATCAAAACTCTTTTGCTTATTCGCGCGTTTTTACTTATCCGGTCTATCATCGGCGTTATTTTATTTAAAACCATTTCGGTCCCATGGGGACCGTCACGTTTTACGAATAGCGTGCCTGCCTCACGTAAGAACCGTCAAGACCGTCCGAAGACCGATGACCGGGCACATTGCTCCCTGGGTGAGCACTCGGGTCTACAAGGGTGGCCGCGCAAGGCAAAAGAAAATCGGGGCGTGCAAGCTCCCGGTCCTACTACAGACTACTAATAGAAATGAACTAAGTGCTGGGAATTCCAGATGCGGTCGACAGGCTTGCCGTCTGTGGTTTTAAGCCGGTAAGTACCCGGTCTAACGACTGCCGAGACAACATACGGTCCTTCCCAACTCTGGGCCAGCTTCCCGCCCTCAAGCGGCTTGCTAGCTTTTCTTTCTCGCAAAACGTAATCCCCGACTTGGAAGTAACGGGGGCGCACCTTAGGGTCTCGGTGTGCTTTGAGCTTCTTTTGGTACTCTTCAATCCTTCGAGCCACAACATCTCTTTTCTCTTCCAAGGAATCTAGCTCAGTAACCAGCAGTGAGTTGTTACCTTGCTCGTCGTAAGCTTTCTTTGGGTACGTCGGTACCGATGCCTCCATCGACAGACGAGCCTCCGCGCCATAGACCAAAGCAAAAGGGGTTTCCTTCGTCGCTTCGCGGGGCGTAGTCCGGTACGACCACAGGATGTACGGGAGTTTGTCCGCCCAACTGCGTCCAGCCGAGTGCAATTTTTTCTTGATCCCCTTCAAAATGGTCTGATTTGCATTTTCAACTTGGTCGTTCCCCTGGGGGTACGCCACGGATGATCGGACCGCTCTAGTGCCGATTGTTGCTAGGAAGTTCTGAAAGTATTCGCTCTCGAACTGCTTCCCGTTGTCGGTCACTAACTGCACTGCAACTCCAAACCGGGAAATCACGTTCCGCCATAAGAACCGGCACACTGTTGAGACGTGATCGTCGCCAACGGTTCGGCCTCTATCCACTTCGAAAAGTAATCAACGGTGACGATTATGAAGCGGCGACGCCCGGTCAACTGGGGAAAAGGTCCTAAGATGTCCACCCATCACTTAGCGAACAGGATTGCCGAACTGATCGGGTGGTAGAATGTGGCCGGTCTACCCGGGACACGGGCGTACAGCTGGCACGACTTGCACGATTTGGCTAGTGAATCGTAGTCCAACTGGATCGTCGGCCAATAATAACCGATTAGCATTATCCTTCTTGCTAAGGCCCGGCCCCCTGATGAGCGGAGCAAAGTCCGGAGTGCAGCTCGGTCATCACGAGTTCGGCTTCAAACTGGGACAGACATCTCATTAGCGTGCCCCCGTAAGACCGTCGGTAAAGGCGATTGTCGACAATTTGGAATCGGGGGGCGCGCAACTTCACTCTCCTAGCCCTCTGCTCGTTCTCTGGTAGAGTCTCGGTTTCTAAGTACAGTCGGAGATCGGAGATCCATTCGTCGGCATCTACGGCCACCGGGGCTACGGGCATCACGTCGATACAAGCAGTCGGTAGTTTTTCTACTGGGCGACCTTGGATATATATTTCGGGGCCTCGTGCGACAACCGGGATAGCATGTTGGCGTCACCATTTTCGGCTCGCGGGATGTGCTCGGCGACACACGCGTCAACCGACCCCATGATGGACGGGGCGTGATCTCTGTATTGGGCCAGCCGCTCTCCTTTTGCTTCGAAGCCGCTAGTGACTTGTCCGATGACCAAGGTCGAGTCGGTTCTGATCCTCACATGTCGAGCCCCCAGAGAACGGGCGTTACGTAGGCCGACGATGAAGGCTTCATACTCTACTTCATTATTGGTCGGCGAGAAGGGGAGCGACAGGGCGTAATAAACCTTAAAGCCCTCCGGGCTAGTGAGAACAATGCCAGCGCCCGCGCCCTACTTACAGCTCGACCCATCCGTCGCGATTTCCCACTCTGCCGGGGTGGGTTCGGCAGTGGTTGTCGCGCTTCCGTCCCTCGCCGAGCATTCCACGACGAAGTCTGCTAAGGCCTGTCCTTTGATAGCCGGTCTCGGCATGTACTCGATCGCGAATTGAGTTAACATCATTGCCCACTTGATCAGTCGGCCTGAAGATGTGGTCGTTCGGAGTATAGCGCACATCGGTTGATCAGTCAGCACCCGAATCACCTGGCCTTGAAAGTATGACGTGAGTTTCTTCGCAGTCGTGTATAACGCAAACACGACCTTCTCCAACCGGGAATACCGTAGTCCTCGGGATCGGTTCTGCAAAGCACCGCGCTGATTGCGCGATATGATGTTGAGAGATAGATCTGTAGCTCCTCCCCGGGCTCCGGTCGGGACAACACTATCGGCGATGCCAGGTACTCTTTTAGGGTCTCGAAGGCCTTTTGACACTGGTATGCAAAGGCGGAAGTCTCCTTGAGTGTTTGGAAAAACGGGTGGGCCCGCTCTGCGAGACAGAAAGTGACTCAAAGCGGCCAACCGGCCGGTCAACTGTTGTACTTCCCGGACGGTCGTCGGCGGTCTCATGTCTACGATTCCCTTCACCTTCGCGGGGTTTGGCTCTTTTCCTTTCCTTGTCATAATGAAGCCAAGGAATTTCCCGGTTTGGACGGCGAACGTGCACTTGGCCGGGTTGAGCCTTAATCGGTTGCACCTCATGATTTCGAAGCTCTGTCGCAGGTCGGCCGCATGGTCACGCATGTCTTTGCTCTTCACCAGCATGTCGTCAATATATGCCTCCATCGTTTTCTCAATCAGGTCCCCGAACAGAGCGTTCACCATCCTTTGATTGGTAGCCCCGGCATTCCGCAACCCGAATGGCGTCACTCGATAACATAATAGTCCGTCTAGAGTGATCAACGCTGTCTTCACCTCATCTTCTTCGGCCATCATGACTTGATGGTATCCCTTAAACGCGTCCATGAAGCTCAGTAGTTCAGCGCCTGCAGTTTCGTCCACCATTTGATGGATGCTGGGGAACGGGAACGGGTCCAACGGACACGCCTTATTCAGGTCGGTGTAATCTACGCACATTCTCCAGGGCAGAGGCTTAGGAACTAGGACTACGTTCGCCAACCACTCGAGGTATTGAACCTCCCGTATATGCCCGGCAGCAGCTAGGGCCCGCGTCTCACTACGGAGGAACTCTCGCCGGTCGGAGGACAGATGCGTTTGTTTCTGCTAGACTGGCCGGGATCCCGGGCGGACGGCTAACCTGTGACATATAGTTTGGCGGTCAATTCCGGGCATGTCTTCCGGCCCCCACGCGAAAACGTCGGAGTATTCCCGAAGAATTCCGATAATCGCAGTTCGCAAGTCCGCAGATAGGGCCGAGCCGATCTTCACGGTACGATCGGGTCGGGATTCAGATAACGCCACCATCTCCACTTCTTCTAACGGCTCGGGACGCTCGGTCTGAACATCCTCTTTTCTTTTTCTTGTGTTCACTCGGGACGTGCTAGCGTCTTGCTTCTGCACGGCCCGGACATAACATCGTCTTTCCACACCCTCTGGCGTCTGGAACTTCATACACAGGTGTGGCATTGAAATGATAGCGAGGAGCTGCGAGATCCCCGGCCTGCCCAAGATGACGTTATGGACGCACGCTAGGTCGACAACCACGAATTCCATCATTACATGGAGCACCCTCGGGACGGTTCCGACCTCCACGGGCAGGCGAACGACTCCTTCCGGGTGGACCATGGCTCCCGTGAAGCCCGAAAGTGGGGTTTTGACGGGCGTCAGCTCGGATCGGTCCAACTGAAGCTTCCGGAAGACGTCTAACTACATAACGTTCACACTCGACCCCGTGTCCACCATGACCCTTTGGACGTCGACACTGTTGATGTCTATGGTTACCACCAACGGTTCGGTCGCGTAATCGGCGCTGCTCGGTAGGTCGCGGTCAGTGAATACAATGGGCTCCAACTTTGGCCTTTTTTCTGTGTTCGCTTCTTCTAGAAGACCTACGTGCAGGTCACGGGCCCAGTTACGGCGGTCTCCCGTAGTGTCCCCACCCTCCGGGCCTCCAAATATAACGTGTATGACCTGCTTTGAGCGGCTGCTGGAGGCTCCCGGTCTAGGTCGGGATCCTTGTCTTTCCTATCCTTGTCTTTCTTGAAATATTTCCTCCACCCCCGCCGGCCTTTCTTCTTCTTCTCTGCGAACTGGGCTAACTCTCCGGTCTATAAGAGGTCTTCAATCAGGCCTTTAAGTATGTGGCACTCTTTGGTGTCATGCCCCCGATTGCGGTGATACGCGTAGTATTTGTCCTTGTCCGGGCCATCTCTCGCTGGGGCGGGTAGCTAGATCAAATGACAATTCTGAGCGAATTACAAGACTTCTGCAACCGGTCTCGTCAGCGGGGTGTAGATCGGGTTTCCGTCACGATCCTTTTGTCGTGGGCTATTCGGACGACGATCTCTCTGACCTTGGTCCCTTCGCGGCCCCCCTGTCTCCATCATCCTCTTGGCCGAGTTCACCTCCGTGGCGATGGCGTGGGCGACCACCCTACGCACAGCGTCCTCGTAACAAGTCGGCGGCCGGAGTATGAGATCTTGGTACAAGTTTCCCGCCCTCAAGGAGTTCAACAGCAAGTTGGTAGCGGTTACGTCGTCGACCGGCTCAATCTCGGTCATTTCCTGCTTCCATCGCTCGATGAAGACGGAGAGCAGTTCGCCGTCTAACTGTTTAGGATTTTCTAGGTGGGAGAAATGCTTCTTCACGGTTTTGGACATGGCAAAGCGGTCGACAAACCTCCGGGCTAACTCTCGAAAATTTGAAATAGAACCTGGCTCAAAGGTACGGAACCACTCTGCAGCTCTCCCGGTTAACGTCGAGTAAAACGCTCGGCATAGTACGGCCTCGGATACCCCCATCATGAGCATGTTGCCATAGTAGAGGTTCACATGCTGCTCGGGATCCGACCTGCCGGCGTACTCTTTATCTCTGGGAACGCATAGGTCGATCGGTTAAGGTTGACTCATGATCTCCTGAGTGAAGGGCGTTCGTAGCAAATTAGCTGCCCGGTCAGCGGTTCGATCATCTCCCTACTCCTGCTTCCACTGGTTAAATTCGGCCCGGACCTGGTCTAATATTCCGCACGAGAGACCGGATGAGCGGGCTGGATCCCGGTGCCTGTGGCGGGTATCGGATGAACTGGCCTCGCTCGAATCTGCGTCGCTCGCAGTCGGCAAGTGTAGCGACCTGCGTCCTCTTTCCATTGGTGGGTCAATTCTGTCCAGGGCACTCACTCGCGGTTGCTCCTCCCGGTTTGCAGGTGGCCTGGAGCCCGAGGCGCTCAGACAAGAAAGCGCCAGGCATCGTACCAGGGTCAGTTCTTGCAACCTAGAGGATATCGGACGTCTTTCGGACTGAGCCCTTCTCAATGTGGGCGAGGGGGTAACCGCAGCTTCAATCGTCGTGGTCTCCGGGTGGGGGACTTGAGGTTGAGCTGGCGGCACCGGTTGGAAGGGAAAAGACGGGGCGTAGGGTTGTGAGTAGAACCGCGGCGAGTTAGCCCACCATTGTGCGTTCGAGTCGAGTAGGTACATCGGGTACTGGTATGGGACTGGACCGACCGGAATCGAGAACGCCTGAGGTGGGTGGATGACGTTCACCGGGTCGG
>CM008343.1:26180297-26196863 GCA_002525835.2 Ipomoea batatas
AATATCTATTTGGGTTTATTGCTTGTGTTTCAATTGTGAATTATGTTATTGTATATTGTAATTAGATGCATATGATTGCTTGTACCCTTGCTAGATTTGTCTATGAATCAAAGAGCACCCACAATTGCACTTGACTATTGTACCTCGAGAGAGGACAATTTGGTTAAGGGATATATATTGTGAATAGCTCACGAGAGTGAGTATTCCAATTGTGAATAGCCCACGAGAGTGGGTATTCCATTTATTGCATAGTCCCGATCTTATATTGTGAATAGCTCACGAGAGTGAGTATTCTAATTACCGTATTTTGGGTTTGAGTTACGAGAGTAACCTTTCCCTTTTAGATGGCAATTCTCCACACTTGTTTAACCCAAATAATTATTTCACTTTAGATTGGCACTAGGTGATTAAACACTTTAACTCCCAAAAATCCCGCTTTTACCTCTTTGAACACAAAAACCCGTTTGCCTTGTTTTAATTATCTTGTTTGCATATCCATAGATAATCATCCATTGTGAACGTAGGAATAGCTTCTTGCGAATATAATTAGTAACTAGTGCTTGATACCCCACTTCCCTGTGGTTCGATAACCCCGGAATACTCCGGGTATTTGTATGTGGTTTTATGCTACGACCACATCTTGGGAGGATTCTTTGAATATTTTGAATACTTTTATACATGCTTGCAATAAACAATAAGAAGCAAATGAGTAGCGGTTCCAGATGCAACAAGAAGCGAGTGAACAACGGTTCCAACGAACGGAGGCATCACTTGCTAAAACTAAGGCTACACTTGCCACAAATAAAGCATCCATGAGAAAATTGGGAGTACAAATGGGGCAAATCGCCGAAGCTCTGCAAGGCCATGTGCAAGGTAAGTTGCCTAGACAGCCTCAAGAAGCTAAGGTTATGACTGTTTTAAGAAGTGGTAAAGTTATTGAAAACAATGTAAAAGAAAATACCACTTCTAAACAAGCTGAAATAGTTGAAAATTTGAATGTTGACGATGATGTTAATAAGGATGAACCCAAATTGCATAAATCTGATGATCCTTATGTGCCCCCTAAGTCTTATGTTCCACCAGTTCCGTTTCCTAGTAGATTAAAAAATTCAAAATTTGATAAATCATTTTCTGAAATCTATGATTTGTTGTCAAAAGTGAATGTGAATTTGCCTTTGTTAGGCACGAATAAAAATATGGCTTCCTATGCTAAGTTTTTATGTTTTTTTTTTTTTGCATTTTCTTTGATAGTTATATGTTGGTTTCACTTTATATATCTTTTTCAAATTCTTAAATAATTCTTGAGTGCTATAAATTGTGGTGTCGTTTGTTGGTTCAAGGATCATCTTTTGTGGCATAAGTGAGATGAAAAATATATTAAAAAAAAGGAAAAAAATATATCAAAAAATATGCACCATATCTGTGACATATTCCATAACAATGTCCTCCACAAGTGCCACGGTCTCTGGAAGTGGATTGTAATCATCTCCATATCCATACATCATATGCTGCAAATCCTTTTGAAACATTCTGCGTTTACATTTAAATGAACCTTCTGATGACTGGGATGCTCCAACTTTTGCTTTTGACGATTACCCCGCTGCTAAGTTACTCATTTCTATGCAAGGTAATGTCCTTTGTTCAACCAGCAATTCTCTTCAGTATCAAATTCAATAGCTGAAAATATCCTTAACTGAGCAGCTGCAAGTGTTACCGGACGAGTGGACGATGGTGGAGCAGTGAAGTAAGAATCGACAATCGGGGAGCTACGTTGAAGACTGTCGGTAAAATGACGAGGTTTTTTGGGGAAGTTCTCTTTGGAAAAAGTCATAAATAGAAAAAAATAATGAGTGAACTTTGGAAGAGACGAGCATTTGCATTTTAATTTTGAATAAATGCCTTGATCCTTGTTTCTTTCATGTTTTGCACCCGCACTGTGATAGAATGTTTCCGAATTTGATTTAGGTTGTATTTTATGAAATTTTAATATTTATTTTATCCAATTTTTGTATAGCTCATATAAGGGTACTGATGGAATAAATTGATCCTAGATAAGTAATGTGTATATGAAATCTTTATAGACTGAGAGCAAAAAAGCTTTTTTGTATTCAAATCCCTTCTTCCAACTTAGAGAGAGTGTCTGTTATCTCCTTTAGAGAGAGAGAGAGTTGAAGAGAGGAGAGGAAAATGGCCCCAAATCCCCTTACTTGTGAGTTTAATGGTCCTTATATAGGCCTAAGTTATTTGGTTTTGACGATTGACTTTTGACCCGACCACACAACCCTAACCCGAATCTAGACCGACCTAGGACAGTATTATGGTATAGTAAACTGTGTACCCATGGTATATTTCTTATCAAGTAGCCCCCTAGTCCGTGCCCTGACGTCGAACTATTGAGGAAGAGTTCGAGCTGGAGAATCTGGTTACTCAGTTCGTGACTTACGCTGGTTGCCTCGTAAACAACCTTTGACTAAGAAAAAACCCAGTGGGAAAAAATCTTAGCTAAGGAAACAAGAGTACAACCTTTAGCATAGTTTTTTGGACTATAAGGGTCGTCCAAACTTTACCGATCTAGGGACCGATTTGCGATACGATTGAGAGGTCGAACTTTACTGATCTAGTGATCAGATTATTAGCTATGACCGGGAGGTAAAATTAATCACGATTAAGAGATTTGATTCTACCAATAAAGGGATCGGACTTACCTGCGATCTAAGGTTCGAATCCTACCAATCAGAAGATTGGGTTTCACCAATCGGATGATTGGATTTAAATGAGTTCTAGATTTACCAATCAAGGGATTAGATTTATTTGCGGTCCAAGGACCTCTATTGATCTTACCGATCGTAAGTGAGAATGCTTCTCCCAATGCCTTTTACTCAGGCTGAGCGGTCGTAGTCAGTTTTGAGTCTGGTCAAACCTTAACCTCGATTACATGGTATTAAGATTGTTCTGTACCCGATCACATTTGGTTAGTTTTTGCTCATCCACATTAATCGTTACGATGGGTTTTATTGAAAACCAAAGTCATTTGAACGGGGAAATTTCATCTTTTGCGCTCGGTTTACAAACCGAAAGTCCCAAGTAGCGAGATGATAGGAGACCTGAAAGTCTGATGAGACCGGGAAAGTCTAATGAGACCCAAAATGTCATTATGCTCGGAAAGTATGCTATGGTGTGCTAGTCACCAAGGCCGCTTTCCTCGAGAAGTGCACTACGTTCGAGAATTGCTTTAATATGCTTCGTAGGTCGAGGGAGTTGCCTTAATAGCCCCCCACTCCCTATGTTACGAGAATCGCCAACATAAGGGAGTAGATATGATATGATGGCCTCCTGAGTTGGTTTTCGCTTTTGACTGTGGATGGTCGATTTGCCTAACTTGTAGGACTTTGGGATTTATGAGGTTTAAATTTACCGATCTAGAGATTAGACCTCTAATATGATAAAGGGATTGAATGCTACCGATCAAGCAATCTGATTTTTAACGTGACCAGGTGATCAATTCTTACCAATCAGGAGATTGGATTTACCTGGAGTGGGAATATTGACCTAGCGGGCTTAATTGCGTACTTTGTATGACTTAATGCCAGGAATTGGTCATGGGCTCATCATGTCGATGGTGGCAATGCCGACCTTATCGAGCTTATAGCGCCGGTGGTGGCAATTGATAAGACTCCGAGATACCCTTAAATCAAGCACATTTTAGGGTATTTTATCGCGTCTATAGCATCCTTACTTGATAAATTATGTTCGTAAATGCTTGAAAATCACTAACTGATGCGCAAAAGCTACTTTTAGCTTAAAAGAAGTAAAACAGGAGCCCTAGGAGCAAATAGGACCAAAAGATGAGCTCAAAGAGCAAACCAGGCAAGAGCGGAGCCCCGGAAGACCAAACTAGAGGGCCACACGCGTGTGAGCATGCGTGAAAACTTTCCAGTAGCTTTTCACGCACGGTCACACGCGTGTGAGAGGCGTGGAGACGGTGATGCGTGAATTTCAGCTAGGATTGTCATTTCGGAGACTATTTAAACCCCTTTGATGAATTTTCAAAGGAGGTTCCCAAAAATTTAGTTTTCATTTTCTTAGTTTTTTTTTGGAGAACTTTCTCCATTTTTTTTAGTTTTTAGATTAGATCAATCTCCATTGTAGCAAGACAACAAGCTTAGATTGAAGATCTTCTTCTCTCTAGGTGATCTCTATTTCATTTCTATAATTTTAGATATCTTGTTCTTGGATTAAATTAGTTTTTGCTTGCATTTCATATTATGAGTAGCTAGTTTAGTCTAGGGATTTGGATTGTGTGATTGAATATTGCTTGTGTGATGATCTTTTCTCTATATCTTTGATCTATGAGTTTGTGTTGATGGATTATCTATTCTTGTCTATTGATTGTTGTTTTGATGAGATGTTGTTTGGATTTGGCCAATCTAGATGAGAGATTGAGCTCTTGACTCTTTCATGTCTTTGATTAGAGTTAGGATTTGATGCTTGACACAATCATAGTTCCTATGGACTTCTTAAGAATAGTAGGATAGTGTGTAGCTTAAGTGTTTGATAAAATTCGTCTTAGAACTTTGGATGCTTGAAGGCATTCCTAAGTCAAAGAAGCTTTAGTACACGAAGGTGGAAAAGGACTAAGACAACACACTCTTGAATAGACAATATCCTAGCAATCCTAATCCATGACCTTAGACACTCCACTATGCAATATTCATGAACACTATCGAATCCCTACCCCTTTTACATATTCACAAAATCCCTTTTACTTTACTACTCTCTTGTACTCAAACCAACCAAATGAACTACTCTCACTCACAAATTACCCTTCACCACACTCGAATCCTATGCATGATCCACTCAAGTAAAGTCTCGAACATTTGACACACCTCCACGTCCCTCCTTCGAGACCGACACTCGGGGAGTCACAGACTTTCCGTTTTAACATATAAATGTCTTTTGACATTTCACCCTATGCACGTAAGTGCTGTCAAAAATGGCGCCGTTGCTGGGGAGGGCAATAGGTTGTCATATGTTTTTGTTTACTTTGATTGCATGAATGCTAGATTTGAGTAATGTTAATCCATTCCACTTAATTTTGTTTTATTTTTACTTGTCTTTGCTACTAACCCAATTGACTAGAAGTAGTCAATTGTGGAAATTTTTGCTTCATTGATAATTTTACTAGGTGAATGCACACACGAGCAAAAGGAAATCAAGGTTTACTACCCTACATTCCTGAAATTAACAGAGCAACTAGAAGGAAAAATACCCAAGGATCATTAATGGCTTCATCAAGCGCAACAAGAAATCCACAAGGAAGAGGCACAACTGTACCAAATCCACCCCCAGTTCCAATTAATCCACAAGTACCGATTAACCATGAAGAACCAATCGTTGAAGAACAACAAGCTAACAGAGCAAACAATCAAGAGAACATTTGTGAAGAAGAATATTACGGAAATCCTCAAGAACCACAAAGATCAATTGCAGATTACATGACTCCAGATTTTAACATGCACAACTCGATCTATGTACCTCTAATGGAGAACGTCAACTTTCACGTGCATCCAACTATTCTCACACTGGTTCAGAACAATCAATATTCGGGATTACCATCTGAAGATCCCAACGCACATATCAAAAGGTTTATACGAGCATGTGGGATGTACAGACAAGAGGGCGTTAGCGAGGAGATAGTACGACTAAAATTATTCCCATTTTCAGTTATAGGAGAGGCAGCACGATGGTTGGAAAGCCAAGACGACAATCATTTCAGAACGTGGCAACAATTGCATCGTGAATTCATGAACGAGTTCTTTCCCATTACAAAAACTATGAGGATTATAAGGCTGATACAAGAATTCAAACAAGGAAGACTTGAAAGTTTGGGAGAGGTTTGGCGAAGATTCAAAGTTCTTAAAAGGCAATGCCCACCAGATCTGATGCACCCATGGGACATGATTAACTCATTCTATGGAGGGTTAATAGATGAAGGAAAAAATGTTGCTTGACTCATCCTCCAGTGGTGTCTTTGTCTCCCTAGCTTTGCAAGAAGCTGAAGATTTGATCGAGAGAATATCTAAGAACACATCCTGTTGGTATGACCGAAGAGGAGATCATGGAGGAATTTATGAAGTTGATAATCGAGTAGCGAGTGAGGCCAAAATCGAAGCAATGAATCACGAAATCAAAAAGCTACAGGCTATGGTAGAAAAAATGGAAGGAAAGCCCAAGCCTTGCATGGCATTGCCACTTTATTGTAATATCTGTGGAGGACCTCATGACACCAATATTTGCACTTCTCCGTCCGCATCTGAACAAGTTGAGGCGGTAGATTACCAAAGGAAATATGGAGAGGGTTGGAACAATAACAACAATGATGGATATCAAGTGCGTGGACAATACAACTATGGAAACAAGCCTGCATATGGGCAGAATGACAAGAACAAACTGATGTACAATCAAAACCAAGGAGATGGAAATCAAATGACCTAGTTCAGGCCACAATACAACTCTTAACTTGATTTTACTCAACAAAGGAGGGATGACATCCGTGAAGTAGATGAAAGACTTACAAGGACGATCATGGAACTGAAAAATGATCGGGCAAATCTGAAACAAGAGATTAGTCAAGAGATTAGACAAGAAATTTCTAGTCTTCGACAAGAGTCTAAAGCCACACTTAAGACAATTGAGAATCAAATTTCTCAGATGTTTAAGATGATGTCAGATCGACATTACGGACAACTCCCGAGTAACACTGAAAGCAATCCGAAAGAGAGAGTCAACGCCATTGATGTAAAGGAAGAAACACATGTGAAATGTGATCCAATGGATGCCATTTGTGGAAAATGTCAATGTAAGGTAGATGACCAAAGAAACAAGACTACCTCTTGTAGTCCCAATCTCGAATTGAAGAATGCGAGCGGTTCATGCACCATATCAATGAATGAACACAAGGAGAAAACCACTTTGGAAGAATGCCTGAAAGAAAAGAAGCTACCACAAGACAACATCAAAAGTTCAAAAGAGAAAAAAACGGATCGAGAAGGTACAATTAATGCTTTCATCCGAAAATTTTTCAATAACAAAGAATGCCATGAGTTATTTCAGAATGACATTTGTGATAATTTTACCTGTTTAAGCCAAGAATCTTCGGCTTGCTTGACTGAGGGTTACCCCAGAAAGAAGGGTGACCCTGGAGCTTTGTTGATTCCTTGTTCTATACAGAATTTGGAACCTCGAAACGCTCTTGTTGATCTTGGTGCTTCTATTAATGTCATGTCTTCAAATCTTTTTGAGAAATTGAACTTACCATGTTTGAAACCGACGAGGCTAACTCTACGTTTAGCTGACGGAACCACACGGTATCCTGAAGGCATAGCGGAAGAAGTTCTAGTAAGAATAGGGAAATTTCTTGTGCCTGTCGATTTTATTGTTTGTAAGATGCGTGATGATGATCCCCATGAATCCTTAATTCTTGGAAGACCATTTCTGGCTACTTGTCGTGCACGAATAGATGTGAGCTCACGTGAAATTACCCTGAGATTCGATGGACAAGCCATAAATGATGAAAAGGAAAATGCGAAAGAAGAACCTGATGAAGATGAAAGGGCAAAGGTCAAAGCCAAGATGAAACCAAAACCAAAGTGGAAAAATGACAAGCTTACATGGAAAAACACGTGGGTACCAAAATTCTTCTTACCCACTACCAAGGAATATGGTTGAATTTTAACCAAGGTATGATGCGTCTAGCCAATGACGTAAACCGTGGCGCTTCTTGGGAGGCAACCCAAGGTTATAATAATATGCTTTACATCATTTTTATGCTTTCGTTTTTAATGTTTTTATTATAATAAATTGCTACAATCATTTAGAACCATGTTTTGAGGACTAACTTGTAGGAGTCGGGACTAAAAATTACTTTGGAAAGGCTAAGTTTGGACTTAGGTGTGAAGGGAAGGACCAAAACCGAAAGAAAACAATGCAGTGGACTGCCACGTGAGCTCACACGTGTGTAGCCGTGCGTGGGAACGAAGTAGTAGCTTCCCACGCACGCTCACACGCGTGTAGCCATGCGTGGGAGCGAGACAGAGAGCTCCCACGCACGGTCACACGAGTGTGACCGGCGTGAAAGCCTCCTACGGATTTAAAACCCTTGTTCGGATCTCCCACGCCATTTTGCTCCCAAAACATATTTTTCTCTTCTCTTCTCCACGCAAGGAAGAACCCAAACTCAAGGTTTGAACACATCTTTTACTTTTTACCTTCAAAGAAGATCAAAAAATCAACATCAAGGTAATTTCTCATCTTTTTAACTCTTTATCCTTGAATATTTATGAGTTTGGAAGAGCTTGAATGAGAAAATTGTTCTACTTTCCCTTGCACGATTTTGAATGTTTTGAATGTTTAAATTGGTTTATAATGCTTCATAGAACTATCCTTTGATGTTCTCTTTCATTATTGATGATTACATTGTTGGATTATTATATATTTTTGAGCTTCAAGTGTGAACACCATTGATGAACAAATGGGTTTGTTAGATTTCTTGTTGAAATTATGAAATTGATGCTTGAATTGATGAATAAACTTGTTGTAGAACTATTATATGCCATCAATTTGACTTTTCACATGCTACATTGCCCAAATTGAATTTTCAATTTCAAACCCTAATTTTGAATTTGGGGAAGAAGATGAAGTTGATTTTTTGAAATTCTTGACTTTTGTAGTTGACTTCTTATTTGACTATCAAATTGATATATCTTATGATGAATTTATGCATGTGTGTGATAATGGAATGATATTGTTGATATTCTTATGCTAGAATTGTCCAAAATATAGGGGAAACTATGGCAAAATTTTCGAAAAATTCTTAGCCCTATATGTTTGCAATCCATTATCTTGACAAGGAATTTTACACAATTACAATGGTGACTTATTTGAGAATTACTTATTCAAAACCAATTACCGTGAATCTTAATTTCTACAATTTGTAGGATGGGACGTTTCAAGGAAATGGCAAAGAAATCAAAGCAAGATCATGGTGAATCGAGTCGATCGAGGACACGGCTACAAGCTACAGCTCAACAAGCTACGCAGGTGCCGGGGTCAAGGTCCTTACGACACTTGATACCCATCCAATTTACAACAGTGGATAACTATAAAGGGAAGCAGCTTTCTATTGGCTGTCACTTCGATGATAACATTTTAAGAGAATTCGGTTGTTTGGACGAAGTAAATGGGCTTCTCAGGCACCCACAACTCCGCTATCTATTTGACTGGAGAGGACCCACCTATGCGCCTGTTACTTTTGAATTCTTAGTGACCTTGGAAATTCGAAAGGAGGTCAACAATGCAAGAGAATCCATTTCGTTCACTCTATTCGGCAACCACTACAGTATGTCTGTTAACACTTTGGGTGTTACGCTCGGATTCCATGATGCAGTGAGCGTGTCCGTGCCATATTTCAGAGACTTTAAGGAGGATTTTGATTCAGACGCAGTTGCTAGACAATATTGGAGAAGCATCACAAACAATGCCCCTTACAACTCTTCAAACTTAAAGGCAAACCTCATCACCCACAATGCTCTCAAGGCTATCAGATTAGCCTTTGCTATAAATCTCTATGGCAGAACCACAAATCGCAACAAGGTATACAAGCAGGATTTGTTTTACATGTGGTGCATGGAGAATGAGGTTGGCATCAACATGGGCGTTCAAGCTAGAAAGTGGCTCTAGACCCAGCAAAAGCCTAAGGTTCAGACTGTGTTTATCGGTCCTTTCGTTACTAGACTATGCTTCGGGTTGGGCCTTTTGGACCGGTTCATGGGAGAGAGAGCTGAAGGTTGCACAATTTCTTTCTCCGTGGGTGAGTTCTTTGCCGCAGAATTAAAGCTTGGAGGTGATGATGCACCTGATCTAGAGGCTTCTGATGAGGATGATGATGAGGACGAGGAAGAGAATGAGGAGGTGGATGCTGCACAGGAGCAAGGCCCTATTCCAATGAATTGGGACACGACGCAGAACTTTCATAGGCAGCTCCATGACGAACAGATGAACTACTGGCGTGAGCAGCATACATGGCAAGAAGGCCACTTCACATCCATCTCCGCGAGATAGGATGTCCACACCGAAGACCTCAACCGCATGAGAAGGGCGGTGGAGGAAAATGATAGGAGAGTTGCTGCGCTCGAAGCTAGATTCGATAAGCAATTCCAGCCCTTCGGTGATGACTGATGCTTTCCTTCGTTTATTCTCGATCCTGACCTATTGACATTTGATACTGAGTTCCTTGACAGTGGTTACTATGGTTGATAGCCCCATCTGAACATTAGGATCCCTACGCGCGGGGTTCCGACTTTTATTTCCTTTATTTCTCTACTTTGCTTTACTTTTCTTTATTGCTTTATGTTATTTACATTCCAACTGCTTTTACTTTTCTGCATTTCTATTCGAATAATTCTGCTTAATTACATGCGTTATTATCTATGTTTCTTCTTTTATATTTCTATCAGCTTATAATAATTGAATAGTACTCCGAAAACCCTTTTGTATGTTATGTCTCCATTTCTTATAGAGCATTTCTAACGGGAGCAGGCCTATGCTGGAAGCTAAAATGTGGAAAGAGGGATGCATACTTGGTTTATCCTCTTATCCCTTTTCTAATTTTAAGCCTCGTTTTGATCTTTAAAGTGTGGAAATATTTCTTTATAGCTTTGTGTATGCGTATATTAGAGCTTACCATGATTAATAGGATCGTTTGATGCATACCCTATATCCTAGAGCAATTTCCAATATGTGGAAAGGGATTTTTATTTGTCTACCCTTAGAATCCCTATTTCGTTCCTTTACCCTGTACGCATGGAAACATCGAGGACGATGTTTGTTTTAAAGTGTGGAAAGGACGCACTTAGTGCTTTACATGCTTACATGCTTACATGCTTAGTATTAGAAGTTGAAGCTCTTGGGAATGATAAGCGGGTGCATTTGCAGTTTTGAAAAGAGAGTTATTATTTGTGTTATCTAGAGAGAATTTTGACTGGATGCCCAAAAATTTTTACTCTCGAAATATCTTTGAGGAAGTTACTTTTCGCACCCATGAGAGTGTTTAGAGCCAAATAAGTTTATATTCTTGCCTGCTTGCATTATGTTCACCTCTTATTTACGTAGGACCTTAGTCAAGGATCTCTCGAAGTGGGAGTGTGCACTTTTTAATTTGAGAAAGATAAAACCAGCAAGACCCGGCATTGAACTAACCTTGGTAGGGCATGGGGAAAAAGGTGAGCCTAATGGTAAGCTTAATGAGAAAACAAAACCCTTGATCATAAATAGAAAAAGGCATGAGGGGTTGACATGAGGAGAAGTCGAAAAGGCAAAAGGCCAATCACCAAGAGTTTTAAAAAAATTGAGGGAAGCCAATTCGTTGGGTTGTGTTCAAACCATAGTCTTCGGTAAGTAAAAACTTTATTTGGAGTCGGTTGTTCACACAAAAAGTTCCCAAGAATTGAGAAAATAGAGCTGAGGTGAGCCGCTTCGCTAGGATTCGAGTACCCATTGCACTGACCTTCGAAAAAGCATGGAGCTCCATGTGAAGTCGGGTGGCTCGATGACGTTATCCTAGGAAGTGAGAAGAAAGATTGACCGCGCTAAGCCAAAAGTGGTGAGTGGTCCATGCCCCTACCCTCATTTACATTTACGTTGGGCTTTGGCGTATAAGGATGGAAAGTTGATTAGCTAATGCACATCGTTCCCACTAGTGGGATCGGCTAGAGGCCCTGTTTAAATAGAAGGTGACCCAAAACTTTGGAAATGCATGCTTGCGTATGGTGCGAGAAGTGTGATCCGTTGTTTTACTTGTTTATCTACGAAAGGTTTTTATTTCCCGAAAATATTTCTTGAGTTACTGACATCTGACCAAAATCCTTTGTAGATAACAAAAGTGATTTCCCCCGTTTCAACAGTCTTAGACACCCAATATCTTGACTTGCCAAAAGCTTTGTTTTGCATGAGAAAGTATCTCGGAGACTTATGTGCTTAGATAGAAAAATGTCTTGCTTGAGGACAAGCAAGAAACAAAGTGTGAAAAATATGATAAGACACCAAGATACCCTTAAATCAACCACATTTTAGGGTATTTTATCGCGTCTATAGCATCCTTACTTGGTAAATTATGTTCGTAAATGCTTGAAAATCACTAACTGATGCGCATAAGCTACTTTTAGATTAAAAGAAGTAAAACAAGAGCCCCGGGAGCAAATAGGACCAAAAGATGATCTCAAAGAGCAAACCAAGCAAGAGCGGAGCCCCGGAGGACCAAACTGGAGGGCCACACGCGTGTGAGCATGCGTGAAAACTTTCCAGTAGCTTTCCACGCACGGTCACACGCGTGTGAGAGATGTGGATACGGTGATGCGCGAATTTCAGCTAGGGTTGTCATTTCGGAGACTATTTAAACCCCTTTGATGAATTTTTAGAGGAGGTTCCCATAAATTTAGTTTTCTTTTTCTTAGTTTTTCCTTTGGAGAACTTTCACCATTTTTTCTTAGTTTTTAGATTAGATCAATCTCCATTGTAGCAAGACAACAAGCTTGGATTGAAGATCTTCTTCTCTCTAGGTGATCTCTATTTCATTTCTATAATTTTAGCTATCTTGTTCTTGGATTAAATTAGTTTTTGCTTGCATTTCATATTGTGAGTAGCTAGTTTAGTCTAGGGATTTGGATTGTGTGATTGAATATTGCTTGTGTGATGATCTTATCTCTATATCTTGGATCTATGAGTTTGTGTTGATGGAGTATCTATTCTTGTCTATTGATTGTTGTTTTGATGAGATGTTGTTTGGATTTGGCCAACCTAGATGAGAGATTGAGCTCTTGACTCTTTCATGTCTTTGATTAGAGTTAGGATTTGAAGCTTGACACAATCATAGTTCCTATGGACTTCTTAAGAATAGTAGGATAGTGTGTAGCTTAACTGTTTGATAAAATTCATCTTAGAACTTTGGATGCTTGAAGGCATTCCTAAGTCAAAGAAGCCTTAGTACACAAAGGTGGAAAAGGACTAAGACAACACACTCTTGAATAGACAATATCCTAGCAATCCTAATCCATGACCTTAGACACTCCACTATGCAATATTCATGAACACTATCCAATCCCTACCCCTTTTACATATTCACAAAATCCCTTTTACTTTACTTCTCTCTTGCACTCAAACCAACCAAATGAACTACTCTCACTCACAAATCACCCTTCACCACACTCGAATCCTATGCATGATCCACTCAAGTAAACTCTCGAACATTTGACACACCTCCACGTCCCTCCTTCGAGACTGACACTCGGGGAGTCACAGACTTTCCGTTTTAATATATAAATATTTGTTGACATTTCACCTTATGCACGCAAGTGCTGTCTGCAATCATGAAGCGGCATCGCTGATATGGAGATTTGAACATAAGGCCCATGGTTGGGATTCTGATATGGAGATCAAACATAAGGCCCATGGCCGGGTACCTCGCTTCAAGAGATCGGAGCTGATCCGGAGACCAGGTATAAGGCCCATGGTCAAGAGATCGACGCTAATCTTGTCGATGGAAATTAGGCCCATGGTTGGGCACCTCGATCAAGAGATTAGCAACGGTCTGGAGACCAAGTATTAGGTCCATGGCGGGCACCTTGATTAAGAGATCAGAAATTAGGCCCATGGTCGGGCACCTCGATCAAGAGATCGGCGCTGTTGCTGAGTAGGAGAGTCTTTGTTTTTTAATTTTCTGATTGTAGAGGTCCGGAAACCTTTGTCTCTAGATCTTCTGATCACCGAGGTCCGGAGATCTTTTGTGACACCCCAACCTTACACAAGCTGAGATAGATAAAACTTAACACAACAGTTGCCTATCTCAACCAACAACAGAACATAGCGGAAGCGAATTTAAAACCTAAGGGGCGTCATGCCACATCTAGGAAAGAAAACACAGCCTAGATGCACAGGCTAACCATAAGAACGAACTAACTATCATGCATAAATAAAATAAATCCTCAAGTCATGTTTAACAATATCCAAACACTAGTCAAGAGTATATAAAATCTCAAATGGCACACAGGCCCACAAACCAAAGTCTAAACAATGTAAACTAAGTCTAAGCATCCTCATAAGATCAGCTCTAACGCGCTCGCGCTCAGACTTAATCCATACATGGAAAACACGCAAAGAACCATTAGCAAAAGACTGCTAAGTAACCACCATTCACACCCGCAAGGAAGTACAGATATACATAAGTTTGTAAATAGGTTTACACACCCATATAGAATATAAACACCAACGAACTGTTCAATAGTTCAAAACAGATACTCAACAACAATAAGCTGAACGAATCACAAAACAAGACTCATTCAAACAAAGCCAATATCCAATAACGAAAGCATAAGACAACAACGAACCATAACCAAGATACCAACTGAACAACAACCATAAAGAATCCAACCAACCATAACCAAGAATAACAAGATATCAACCGAATAAATAAAGGAACTCACGAATATATCAACCAAGAACGGAATCCCAACTCCAACCTCCAAACCCTCATACCAACCATCATACCAAGTCAACCCACAGTCAGAAGTCAGAAGTCAGAAGTCAGAACCCGGAAATCCGGTACACAGGGGTGATGAGCCCAATCACAGGGACCGAAGTCCAATCACAGGGACCGAAAGTCCAATCACAGGGACCTAAGTCCAATCACAGGGGTAATCAACCCAATCACAGGGACCGAAGTCCAATAGTCAGAAGTCAGTAGTCAATAGTAGCACAGTCAGTCCACCCATCAACCTCCAAAAGACACTCAAAGATCCACCACTCCATACTCATACTCAACTCAGCCCAAGAACCATCACTGAGAGTGCTCATCTCAGATATGAACACCAACCAACTCCCAAATAATAGACTCATATAATGGACTAAGAGGTATGAATAAATACTCAGAACCATGGTAAAAATAACCAATAGAATACTCCAACAAACTTCAGAACAAAGAAGGAAACAAGCAACGGATCACTCACCTCTACCAACCACTACCCTTACTCTCAGAGAAGACCCCAACGGTTACATTATCCCGCTAGAGCGCCCCGCAAGAGCAATTCTCACACACCGAATCAGACTCAGCTCAGAATATAAAGAAAGGTTTCAGAATGCAAAGATCAGATCACAATACACCAACATTTCATCCAACAGATACCAAATAACATGGAAATCCAAACCAACAAATGATCATATACATCAATAGGCAAAGGATCAAGACACAAGTCCAAGGATCCAATAAACACAATCAATAATAGGCTAATAATCAAGGAAATTTCAGGATTTCCAACACCAAATAATATCATATAGAGCGAGAGTGTAAAAATAGATTTTGATGGACATAGTGGTTACCTTTGAAGCGTATCTAATCCAAAAGCATACCAACTTTACTCATCGCACAAGCTAAGTCCATAACCGTGAATCCTGAAGAATTAATATAATCTAATACCATTACTAACTACCAACAACAACATTAATAGTCCTAATTGACTGATTATAATTTATCACCTATAGTCCATGCCTAAAGGCTACTATAACATGATCATTACTATGCACTAATAACAACTAATGCACTACTAAACCATAAAAGCCTAGTCTATTAATAATCTTAATAAAACTAATTATAAAGCTAAAAGAGATATTACCTCAACATCCTGCTAACCCTAGGGTTTGAACTCATGCCCTCTAACTCAAACCATAGGTGCCCAACCACTGGACTGCTTCGTCCCTACTGTCATGCTCCGCCACCAACACACAAAACCCCTTTATTGCCGTAGCCGAGGGAGAAGAGGACCCGGCCGGTCGTTGCATGCCGTCGTTGCCAAGCTCGCCGAACCCGCCACCACGCCTGAGCTGCTACTGCTACGTCGAAGGTCCCGGCTGGAAGAGCCCAACCACCTCAAGGTCCCGCTTTGCCACCATTGCATCGCCGTTGCCACCGAGAACTCCACCGTTGCTGCGCGAGGCGGGGGGGAGGAGGACACGGGTTGACGACGGAGGAGGGGACTCCGCTGGGCTTCGCCGCTTCTGCTTCCTTGCGCCGTAACGGAGAGGGGCGTGCCGCCGCGCCGCTCCGCCACTTGCACCGCCTTGCCCTGCTCGCTGTGAACGGAAGAGAGAGCTCCGTGGGCTTCCACCGCATGTTCGCGAAGCCGTCACGTCCTGCTGCTGCTACATCGCGGGGAGGAGCGAAGACCATGGGGAAGATCGTTATAGGGAAGGGAATCGAAGACCGCCGTCGAGCACGACCCGCCACCACCGTCGTCACGTATCACCGTCGGAGAGCTTACGAGTGCTCCACGTCGCCGCCGCCGCAGAGTCCGCTGTTGAGGAGTTACTCGCTGCTCGTAGCTCGTCGTAACCCTTGTTACCGGCTCAATCTTTCGGACTGCGCCAAGCTGAAATTTTCTTATAAGGAAGTGGTATTATGTATATGAAACCTATGTATGTACGTGTAGTATATATAGTTATGTGTGTATTATGTTTATATAT
>CM008343.1:26198024-26218071 GCA_002525835.2 Ipomoea batatas
TAACTGTTGCAGGTAGTACCTCGGCTAAAGAGTAATGTATAGGGTTATCGTGTAAATGTTTTACCAAAACCTTTATTTAGTTTTGAATAACCCATGGATTTCCTTACTTAGCCGTCGTGCTAACTACACTTCATTGTGTACCTTATCAGATGAAATCTAGCGTGGGTATGCTTCTGCTTCTGATCCTCCAGCTCTGGCTCATGCTCCTGTCCCAGTTGTACTCCTGCCCCCGTTCTTATCCTTGTTCAATCAGTGGTACCCATTTTGATCTCCTGCCTTCGTTGATCCGTTATGCCTCAAGAGAAGAGTCAAGTCTGACCTTTTTGTATATATTCTTTTGTAGCCTTGGTAAACTTACTTGGCTAGTGAACTCTTGTGTATAGGACAGTTACCCTTTTGCTCCCACGTGTATATATATGTTGAGACGTTGGGTAATGTTGATGTGAAACTGTTTCCTTTTCTTTAGCCTGTGCACCTAGAGTGAACTCCGTCTAGTCTTGGCTGGGTTTAGTCTAGGTGTGGCGGTGACTCTCCGGATGTACGGTAAGGTAGATCCGGGGTGTTATAGTTGGAATTGGGAGTTCTTTCTTAGTATCGTGTATTCATGAGTTTCCTTGTGTTTATTCGGTTAATTTGTATCTCAGTTGATATCTTGTTGTTCCTTGTTATGTTGCGGTTTGGTTGGTTCCTTTATGATTGTCTTATTGGAGTTATAATTCAGTTGGTATCTTGTTTATGGACTTGTTGTCTTATACATTCGTTATTGAATATTGGTTTCATTTGGAGGAGTCTTGGTTTGTGATTCATTCAGTTTATCATTGTTGAGTATCCGATTTCAATACTGAACAGTTCGTTGGTGTGTATATTCTATATGGGTGTGTAAACCTATTTACAACCTTATGTATATCTATACTTCCTTGCGGGTGTGAATAGTGGTTACTTAGCAGTCTTTTGCTAATGGTTCCTTGTGTGTTTTCCAGGTTCGCAATAAAGTCTAAGCGTGAGCGCGATAGAGATATACCCGTATGAGGAGGCTTAGATTAGTCGTTATGTTTTTAGACTTATGCTTTGGGCCTGTGTGCCGCTATGAGATTTTTACATACTCTCCTTTAGTTCTTGATGTTTTGATATTACTTGAGGATTACGTTTATACAGTTGGTTCAGTTATGATTAGCCTGTGCATCTAGGCCGTGTTTCTTACCTAGATGTAGCATGATGCCCCTTAGGTTTTAATTCGCTTCCGCTATGTTATGTTTTATGGTTGAGATGGGCAGCTTTTGGTTTAAGTTTAGCTATCTCAGCTTGTGAAAAAGTTGGGGTGTCACACCGCCTTTCTAAATGGTGATTTAATTTAGAGGAAAAAGTATATATGGGCCAACCAGAAGGGTTTTTTACCACACGAAAGGAACAGTTGGTATGCAAATTAGAAAAGTCAATATATGGACTTAAACAAGCTTCCCGACAGTGGTACATTAAATTTGACAGTATTGTTACATCTTATGGTTTTGTGGAAAATCTACATGAAAGTTAGTAGGAGTAAGTTTTCTATTTTAGTTTTATATGTTGATGACATTTTACTTGCTGCAAATGATAAGGCCATGTTGCGTGATGTTAAATTATTTCTTTCTAAGACCTTTGAAATGAAGGATATGGGTGAGGTATCCTATGTGGCTATGTTATTGAAATAAAAATATTTCGAGATAGATCACAATGATTATTAGGATTGTCTCAGAAAGGATACATTAACAAGGTCTAGGAAAGATTTAAGATTGATAAATGCTCTTTGGGAGTGGTTCCGATGCAGAAAGGGGACAAATTTAGTTTAGCTCAATGTCCTAGAAATGAAATTGAGAAAAAACAAATAGAAAGCATACCTTATGCAACAGTGGTTGGGTGTTTGGGATATTTACTGACTTGTACTAGACCAGATATCAGCTTTGCTGTTGGAATGTTGGTCGATATCAGAGTAATCCCGACATAGAGCACTGAAAGGCTGCAAAGAAAGTTTTAAGATATCTACAAGAGACAAAAGATTATATGCTTATGTATAGGAAGTCATATCCACTTGAAAAGCTTTGTTAGAATTAATAACATAATATTTGGTTAATTGTGTATTTTCTCTTATTATTAATAAGTTTTGGTGTTAAATTAAGTTTAGGCTTTATTATTATTATTATTATTATTATTATTATTATTATTATTATTATTATTATTATTATTATTATTATTATTATTGGTGGTGGTGGTGGTGGTGGTATTAGGTTAATTAGTTTAGTTAATAAAATATGTTAGCCCATCCCAAATAATAGCCCGTAAACAATAGTGTTGGACGAGAAACGTAGGCGGTCGAACAACATAGGCAGGATGAGAACGTGGTATTGTATTGAATCACAATCAATCAATTACGGACTCTGAGAGAGAATATATATATATAGACAGTAGAACTACAGATAGAGTAGGATACTAGAATACGTAGAGTCCTAACACTCCCCCTCAAGCATAGGGTAGACTAGCAACCTGTAGCTTGTCTCTAAGGAAAACAAAACGAGGTCCAGGAAGAGCCTTGGTGAATATGTCCGCTAGTCGATCCTTAGTTGAAATAAAATTCACCTGAATGTCCCCTGCAGCAACCTTGTCCTGAACAAAGTTATAATCAATCTCCACATGCTTTGTACGTGCATGGAAAATAGGATTGACACACATGTAGGTGGCCCCCAGGTTATCACACCACAATTTAAGAACAGAAACATCAGTAATACGAAGTTCACGCAAAAGGGAAACAACCCATGTAACCTCAGCACACATATACGCAAGTGCCTTGTACTCAACTTCAGTAGAAGACCGGGCAACCGCTATCTGTTTCTTGCAGACCCAAGAAACGAGATTGGACCCAAGAAAGTGAAGAAACATAGCAAACCCACTAGTCGACTTATGGTGCTCAAGACAGCCAACCCAGTCAGAATCAGAAAACGCATGCAACTCCCTTTATGGTGAAGACCGAATACGGAGTCCAAAGGAGAAAGTACCTTTAACATATCGCAAGACCCGTTTCAGCTGCGCCAGTGCTGAACCGTAGAGGCGTGCATAGTATATTGACCGCAAAGGACATATCAGGCCGTGTGACAGTGAGGTACTGTAGAGTCCTAGCGAGACTTCTGTACCTGGTAGGATCACCATAAGGATCTACGTGGGCAGTAGCAGACTTGGTCAAAGAAATAGGAGTTGACAAGGGCTTGCAATCAGACATACCAGCACGTTTCAAAATATCATTCATGTAACCCTGCTGAGAAAATAACAAACCATCACCACACTTCACAGTCTCAATACCAAGAAAGAATCCGGGGTCACCAAGATCCCTAATCTTAAAAGTGGCAGACAATTTTGCCAATAACGAGGACATAGAAGCCTGACTGCTACCCATAACAAGAATATCATCAACATACACTAATATATACATAAATCGAGCCTTGTGCCTCTCAATCGAGCCATCCGCCTTTTGCTTGGTTCGAAAAACCCACTTACAGCCAATGATATTTATCTCAGGGGTCAAGGGAACTAAGCACCAGGTCTAATTGTGGAGCAGCGCATTGAATTCTTGACCATCGCTTCACGCCACTCCAAGTGCCAGCCCGCTTGTGTATCGTAAGAAGGATCAGGGGGACACACACTAGCAGCCGGGGCAACAGAGGGAGCCCAAGAAAGACTCCTAGTGTCCATAGCATGAGTCCGAGTGGTCGAACGAATAGATTTTCCACGCGGCCTTCCACGTGGCCTAGCAACCACCACCTCATCGACCACAACAGGCAGAGCCACCCGAGCAACAACTGGGTAAGACTAAAGAACAGATTCAACCCATGGCATGGAACGAGGAGATGAAGACAATTGCACTGCAGACTGTGCAAAAGGAAACTTAGATTCATCAAAACGAACATGCCTGCACACATAAACCTTATTAGTTAATAAGTCCATACACTTGTACCCTTGGAAAGAGTCTGGATAACCTAAGAAGACACATAGAGACGACTAAAAGGTCAGCTTGTGACGATTATAGGGACGCAAATGAGGATAGCAAAGACACCCAAAGTCACGAAGGAAAGAGTAAGACGGTGGAGATTTATGAAGAAGAAAATAAGGACTAGAATTACTCAATGTAGGTGACGACATGCGATTAATAAGATACACAACAGTTTCAAACGAATAATCCCAAAAACGAGAAGGAACAGACGCGTGAGCTAAGAGAGTCAAACCAGTCTAAAAAATGTGCCTATGTTTGCGCTCAACACGCCCATTCTACTCATGAGTGTAAGCACAAGACTGTATATGGCAAATCCTTGAATGAGCAAAACTGGAATGCAATTTTTTTATATTCAGCCCCTAAGTCAGATTGAATAGACTTAATCTTACGATTAAAGGAATGCTCGACCATGACACGAAATGACTCAAAGACATAATAAAGATTAGATTTAAGTTTCATAGGATAATACCAAGTATATCGAGAATGATCATCAACAAAGATAACAAAATAACGATAACCATCAGAAGATAAAATAGGAGCAAGGCCCCAAATATCGGTATATATCAAATCCAAAACACCGGAACTAGAAGTATCAATACGAGATAAAGGAAAACGACCAGACTTGCCCAACTAACAAGCACTACATAGACAAAAATTACAACGAAATGATGATTTAGACCCACTAACTAAACAAGAACGTAAAATAGTACTGAGAACTCCATCATGTGGATGACCGAGACCACCGTGCCATGTAGAAACTGAAGTGCGAGCAGAGAGAAACGCAGAAGGAGACGAACTAGGGCGTGAGATCGGCAGCGTGTAAAGACCCCTAGAGCAAATGCCCCGCAGTAGAATTTCCTTGGTTCGAATATCCTTCACAACAAAAAACGAGGGGTGAAACTCAAAAAACACATTATTGTCTGTAGTAATTTCTAAACATACAAAAGAGACGTAGATAGAGTAGGAACACAAAGTATATGAGACAATTTAAAAGAACGAGAAGGGGTACAAAATGATGCATGACCAATATGACTAATAGGAAGCCCCGTACCATCACCAACACGTAGAGTGTTAGTGCCCACATACTCCTCAGGATCATACAACGCAGCAATGTCAAGGGTCACGTGATTCATTGCACCCGTGTCTAGAATCCACAACAGAGAGTCAATAGAACCATCACCATGATAAGACAAAATTGCCCGAGGACCCACAGCTTCATTAAAACGAGCGTAGCAAACAGTCGTTGAGTGCCCCGTACGCTCACAGATTTGGCAAACGAAACGCCCGCCACCGCCGAAGTCGCCTCGACCAAGGAAGCTACGACTAGCCTGCACTCTCCCAAACTAACCGTGACCACTATGCTGACCAAAACCAGCAACACCTCGCTGCCCAGACCGCTGCTGTCCACCACGACGAGGCCGACGACCACCACCACCTCGCTGCATGCTGTACGACGCCGGCGACACACCACCACCATAGGTCTCATCAGCAATGAATTCCTGAGCACCCAGATGGTCAGCTAGCTCCTACAACGTCACTAGAGTTCCACAAACAGAAAGAGAAGTCGTCAATGACCCGTACTCTGGCCGCAACCCCTGAAAATCGTACATATTCTGTTCGTCGAGGGTGACCGGCTGGCCAACAAGGGTAAGCTCCTCAATAATTACCTCCGCGCGCCCAATGTTGTCAGCGACGAACAGATCACCTTGCCGGAGTTCATGGAGTTGGCCGATCAGATTGATGACACGAGCACTCGTGGAGGAGACGAGCGCCTGAGTAACAGCTTCTCACAAGAGCCGACTGGTGCGACACCCAACAGCAAGAGGCATGACCTCATCGGAAAGCAAAGAAACCAACATGGAGAAGAGGGCTTGATCCTGACGACGCCACGCGACATACCCCAGATTGGGCGTGGGCATCGCTCTCTCAGCAGTCGCTGGTTGTGTTGCAGCCGGAGCGGGGTTAGTACCATCAATGAACCCCATAAGATCATGGCCAACAAGAAACGGCACCAGTTGCGTTCTCCAGAACAAAAAATTCCTATACGTGAGCTTGATGCTGATGAAGTGGTGAGCCGTAGACAACGAGTTCACAACTGTCGTAACAGAAGAGACGGTCACATCCGAAACAGTGCGCTCAGACGAAGTGACGAAACGATCAACCATGAAACCTTACTAGAGGTAAACCTAGGCTAATTGATACCAGATGAGAACGTGGTATTGTATTGAATCACAATCAATCAATTACAGAGTTTTAGAAAGAATATATATACACATTAGAACTACAGATAGAGTAGGATATTGAATCATAAGAAGACTAAAATACGTAGAGTCCTAACAGGCAGGACCAAGACTTCCGAACTGCATTCTTCATCGAACTCAATATTGTAGCCGTTGTGGGCGATCCGATTGAGCATATGAAGTTTTGAACGAGAGACAAGATTTTCGAGGTCAAGGTATTATGCAGCTACCGAATCTGCTGAGGTATGGTTGGCTTGAGCAGTATAAAAGGAGTGCAATCTCACATTAGTTCAGCATTAACCCCTTCACGAGAAGATTTAATTCCAGTCAACGTTTGAATTTGGCGCAGGCTGAAATTTATCTAGTGGCAGCTTCCTCGGTTTTGATCGACGACAACAACAATTTGGTGGCGTGCAAATTTGTTCTCAGCAACAACACATTGCGGTGACGATTACTTCCTTGATCGGCTTTACTTGTTCTAGGTTTAGTCTGAAGGTAGCAGCTTTGAAGTTCTGGCGATTTACACAGCAGTAAAAAAATCAATTTCTGTGCTGTGAATTTCCTTTGGGCGGTGGTTGGAGAATTACCAATTTTAGCATTCATTCCATGGAGAATAAGGAGAAAAAAGTTTGCAACTCACCTGGTGGAAATTCAAAGTGCAAGTTACATTCATTTCAGGAAACAAGCATAAGTATTTCACTTCACCCAACTCCAATTGTGTCAAAATTGTTAGCAACACCTAGAAGGATATGTAAACCCAGCGATCAACATCCTTTATGAGGATAGATTAGTAGTAAAAGATGCAACTTTTAGATGCTACTACATAATATCCACCTCATACCCCTTATCAACCATAATTTTTTGATACAAATGGTAAAAATTTCGAAAGCTACACCACCATATTGTGTCCGTCTTCTATCTTTTGCAGGAATGGCACTGTGGTAACTCTGAAAACTAACACAGCCCAATCTCATAGCATTATGCAACAGATGCAAGAAAACCTCAAAACCTTGCATCATTCAAAAGTGTATTTACCCAGATAAAAGTAATACAAACCTTTGCTGAAATATTGTTAACATGGAGATATTTGCATATGAGATCTGTTTCAGACTTTGGAATACATGCACGTGAAAAATGAATAAGTTAAGCAGTAGGCAATGGAGCTTCTATTAGTTTATATGCGCACATTTTCATTACAAATACTAAGATTGTTAGACTTTTACTTCCCCATAATATTCTATTCCAAAATGTCATAAAAACTAACCAGTTTTAGCTTCCTTAACTCTCTTATAGCAACTCTTCCCCTCCATCTGCACTGTGAAACTATTGCTCCTCTTTTAAGCTTCTTATAATGCATATAAGCTTTATTCTAGCGCCATTGTGCCTGAGAAGAAAAAGGCCACAATTTCAAAACTTAATAATGGAAGGCAAATTATGATAACCACAATTTCGTCATTTGTCACAAGCAAACACTTGAATTTCATAGCAACAAATTTCTTACTGCACAGAATAGCATAGCAAACAATTCAGCACACTTGAATTATCAAAATAATGCTACTATTATCTATGCCAAATATCCATCATAGATTTAAAATATAACCTCAAGTCCCACACATAAGTGACTTCCCATTACACTGCAGATGACTTTCCCATGATCATGATTCTGACTTAACAACAATAACCATATCGTATAGTGTCTTTGCTTGGTAATTCTTGTCAATAACAATGCTAGTCAAAATAATTAGCAAAAGATACTTAACAAAACATTATTAGTAGGACATCCTAAAGCACCAAATCACACAGAAATTATTAAGGGACTATTAAGAAATCCATTTCAACCAGCAGAAGTTACAATCTATTATACTACTATTGAGATTAGAACTTCAAGCACTGACCCACAAAATACAAATGAAATTGCTGAAAAAGCTCTAAAATTAAATTAAATTAAATTAAAGATAAATAAAACAAAAAAACAAATAAAACATTACCTGGACGGCTCGACGGCGGTGGAGCTGGACGCGATGGGGCTGGACGGCGACCGAGGCAGCGAAGCTGGAGGGCAGCGGCGTTGGACGGCAACGCTGGAGACGGGCAGTAGCAGTAGCCACTTACCGGTGATGGCGTCGGCGATGGTGAGCTGGTCGACGACGCTTCCCATTACACTGCAAGGCAAGCAGGTCGACGGCGAAGGCGGAGCTGGTCTTCACCGATGGCTGGGTCGACGACGGTGAGCGATGGAGAAGGCGGTGGTGTTTAGAGATGGTGGCGTCGACGATGGTGAGCGATGGCGCAGTCGGTGGTGTTTGGGGATGGTGGCGTCGGCGATGGTGACCGATGGCGAAGCCGGTGGTACTTGGAGATGGTGGCGTCGGCGATGGTGTTTGGAGATGGTGAGAAGCTGTGTTTGGAGAAGGTGCAGTGGCGGCCGAAGCTGAAGCTAGGGTTAAAATTACTCCGTATTAATTTTTATAATATATATATTAATATATTAATATGTTTTGTAAAAAAAAAAAAAAAAAAAAACAAAACGACGTAGTTTTGACATTGCGACGGAATAAATTCCGTCATTAATTCCGTTGTAAAATTTATTCATTTTCAAAAAAAATTGTTATATTTAGCAATGGAACAATTCCATCGCAATTTCCGTCGCGAAATGGCGACGGAAACGAAATCTATCTTTAATTCCGTCGCCATTTCGCAACGGAATTAAAATCGGTCGCAGATTCGGTCGCAAATTTTTTGCCGCCAAATTTTCGCGGGTTTTACTTTCTATTTGCGCCAAAATTCGCGACGGAATTTTTTTTCATCGCGAATCCGTAGCTATATCGCGACGGAATGATTTTCCGTCGCGATTCCATCGCTATATCGCGACGGAATTTGTTCCGTCGCGATTTTCCGTCGCGAATCGCGATTTTTCTTGTAGTGACGAATCCTTATTTCCAAGAGTGAGGAAGTGCAAGAATGCTAAGGAAATCTGGGATGTGCTCATGCTAATTGGTGATGGAGACGAGCAAGAGAAGGAGAACAAGCTAACCATTGCTATGAAAAAGTTTGAAGATTTCAAACTAAACCCGAAGGAGTCCATAACTGAAATGGAAGCTCGATTTATAAAGCTACTGATGGAGATAAATGATCTTGATGAGAAAAAGCTAACACAAAAGGAGATAAACTTGAAGATTCTTCGAGGACTGCCCAAAAGCTGGGAAATGAAAGTAGTAGCCATGAGGGATCATAGAGACCTCAAAACAACGAGTACAACACAAATCTTTAGTGATCTCAAGGCCTACGAGTCCGAGAAAGAGGCACAGAATGATGAAGAAACCGAAACAAGAAATATAGCTCTGGTTGCGAACCATCAACCTTCATCATCAACACCAAGGTCTATCACTAATCCCTCCTCTGATTTTTTCACTGACGATCAGATGGCTCTGTTTGTAAGAAGGTTCAAAAGGTTCATGCGAAAGAATCAATCATATGACAACTCGGACAAGACAAGACGAACGAAGTATCAAGGAAATGACAAGGCTAGCGGATCCATAACTCATGAGAAGGATGAGTTGCAAGTATTATGTTACAACTGCCGAAAGCCTGGACACTTCAAGGCCGAATGTCCATATCCCATTGTCAAGAAGCATCAAGACGAGCACAACTACAAGAAGAATTCAGGAAAATATCACCACCCGAAGAGTACATCAAATGCTGATGGTGAAGAGTCAAGTAAAAACCAAAAGAATGATAGACGAAGGAAAGCTCTGGCAGTAGAAGAGAAGTCAGGAGAAAAGAACGAAGAATCATGCACTTCCAGCTCAAGCTCAGAAAGTGACAGCTCGGAAGATGAGAAAGGACTTCTTTGTCTTTTCAGTCAAGAGGACTCAGACGAAGAGATGTGTTTCATGGCTGATGAAGAAGAGGTAACCTCACAAAACCAATCTTCTAATTACAATTCCGAATCCACATATCATGAAAACCCTAGGGAAGCATTTGAGAAAATGATGAAGAGTTTTTATGGTATTGAGGATTCACACCTCAAACTTAAAGAAGAGAATGCCAAGCTATTGGCAGAAAGACAAGATCTCGAGGACTTAAAATCCAAAAATGCTGAGATGCTTGAGTCTATAAGCCAGCTTGAGAAGCAAGTTCATCTTCTTGAGGAAGAGTGTAAATCAAAGGATGATAGAGAGCAAATCTTGCGTGCGGTACTTGCGACATTCACAAATTCATCCAGACTAATGGATTGAATGGTAGATGATCGAAGACCATCAGGGAGTAGAACCGGACTTGGTTACAACTCCAGCTCCTATCAACATGTTTTCTTAACACGACCAACTGACCCTTCTACTAGTGGAGGTTTAAGTTACGTGTTTGTCAAAGGACAAACTGAAAATCTTGAGCCAGTGATTAATGCCACAAATGGAACAGAACCACAATCAACGAGTCGATCTAATAATTCGACTGAAACACGTATTGTGGAACCTACGAGAGGAAATTTCCAAAATAGTAACCCGAGAAGTCATCAGACCCCTCGGTATAGACCTCGCATACCGAACCATCATGGTCAAATCGCAAATGGTCAACCACTTGGAAATAACCGATCTAAAGGAAAATTTCAAGGCAACAAGAGGAACCATTACTCACAGAGGCAACGCAAGGGTATGCCTCAGGGAAGACCGAACTCTTACCCGAGTAGTGTCAAGAATTTCAAAAAGTTCCCAAGCAAACATAAAGGTAGGGAAGGTACTTTATTTCCTAGTGATGAGGATTGGACTATGGACTATGAATCGATGATAAGAGCAAAATTTTTGCTACATCATAGACATAAACAAACCTCATACAGTAGAGTCAACACGAATAAGCCTACACCTCCTCTTCAGAAGGTTTATTCACCGAAGTCATCCCAATCCTACTATGCTATCTCTTATGATTATCGCGTGTTTAATGGGTATCGTGGACCAAGGATAAACCTTACGAGTTCTAGGTATGCATGGATGCCCAAGCTCACCGCTAACCGACAAGGACCCAAGAAGGTATGGGTACCTAAAAATACTTAATCTTTGACTGCAGGGAAACAGGACCATCTGGTATGTAGATAGCGGTTGCTCGAGACATATGACTGGAGATAGATCAGAACTGAGCAATTACAAAGCGAAGAATGGTCCTAAAGTAGTCTTCGGTGAGAACTCAAGTGGACGTACCATGGGCACTGGAGATGTTATGAAGAATGGTTTAATCATCCAAGAAGTCTCTTATGTTGAAGGATTAAAGTTCAATCTGTTGAGCACAAGTCAGTTCTGTGACAAAGGGTACAGGTTACTTTCTCACGGGATGTATGTCAAGTCATCTCAGAGCTATCTCATGAAGTTGTTTTAACCGCAAAACGGAGGAAAAACATGTATGTTGTCACATGGGAAACAGCAAGACCGAATACTTATTTGATCGCCAAAAGCAAGCAAGATCTAAGTTGGGAATGGCATCATAAACTCAACCATCTCAACTTCAAAGCTATCAACAAACTTGCAAGAAAGGAACTGGTCGAAGGTTTACCGAATGTAATCTATGACAAAGATAAAGTATGTGAAGCATGTCAAAAAGGAAAGCAGATCAAGTCTTCGTTCAAAACAAAATCTCTCAATACAAATGCAAGACCACTAAGTCTACTTCATATGGACTTATTTGGACCGGTTGATCCAGTCAGTCTAAGTGGGAGAAAGTACACTCTTGTGGTAGTAGATGACTACACAAGATACACATGGACATCTTTTCTAAGAAAGAAGAATGAGACTGAGAAAGTACTTCCAGACTTGCTCGGAAGACTTCAAACCGAAAAGGAGCTAAGCATTGTCAAAATACGGTCTGATCAAGGAACTGAGTTTGTAAACAAAGTCATTCAGGACTTCTGTGGACAACATGGTATACTGCACCAACTTTCAGCGGCAAGAACTCCTCAACAAAATGGTGTAGCTGAAAGACGCAACAGAACCCTCAAGGAAGCAGCAAGATCCATGATTGCTTTTTCAGGGCTACCGAAACGTGTTTGAGCCGAAGAAATAAACACAGCATGCTACACTCAAAACCGATCTCTTATTCATAAAGATCATGGTGTTACACCTTATGAACTGTGGAAAGGGAGGAAACCCGTTGTAAAATACTTTCATATATTTGGAAGTAAATGCTTTATACATAACAATGGAAAATCGCATCTAAAGGCTTTTGATGAACGTGCTGATGAAGGAATATTCATGGGGCATTCCGAAATGAGTAACGTTTTCCGGGTTTTGAACAAGCGAACAATGGTAATTGAAGAATCAATACACGTAGTTTTTGACGAACCATCAAAAGAAGACGTGGTGGTCTCTGAGAAACAAATAGATGAAGAAACGAAAGATAAAGTTCATGATGAACAATCCGAAGGATCAGAATCAGAAGAAGACGACTATCCACTATTTCCAAGTCTTCTACCGAATACTTCATCTCAAACCGAAGTATTACCGAATGATGAAAACGAGCCGGTAATTCAACAAGACGGAAGTAGTCAAGTCGAAACCTCTATAGATGAAGGAGCACCTCCAACCACCTTTCAACCAGATCTAAAATGGTTAAGAAATCATCCTCAAGATCAAATCATCGGTGATATACATGATAATGTGAGAACTCTTGCATCCATTCGGGAATGCATGATGGCATGCTTTATATCCCAAATCGAACCCAAGACTGTTGAAGAAGCATTAAATGATTCGGACTGGTCATTGCCATGCAAGATGAACTACATCAAATTGAAAGAAATGATGTATGGGAACTGGTTTCACGACCAACACATCAAAACGTCATTGGAACTAAATGGGTGTTCAGAAATAAGATGAATGAGCAAGGAGTCATTGTTAGGAACAAGGCTCGATTAGTAGCCAAAGGATACTGTCAAGAAGAAGGGATAGATTTTGATGAAACCTTCGCTCGTGTTGCCAGACTCGAAGCTATAAGGATTTTTCTGGCATATGCTGCATGGAAAGACTTTAAAATCTATCAAATGGATGTAAAGAGTGAATTCTTAAATGGGCTTTTGGAAGAAGAAGTATATGTCGAGCAGCCCCCAGGTTTTATCTCTAACGTTGGGATGGATAAAGTTTATAAACTCAAAAAGGCGTTGTATGGTTTAAAGCAAGCCCCAAGGGCTTGGTATGACATGTTATCATGCTTTCTGATAAGTTGTGGATTCACAAAAGGGATATTTGACAAAACCATTTTTAGAATAAAAAATGGAGATCATATTCTGTTGGTACAGATATATGTTGATGATATCATTTTTGGAAGTACCGATTCGGATCTATGTGAAAAATTCTCAAAACTCATGCAAGGAAAATTTGAGATGAGCATGATGGGAGAACTAAATTACTTCCTAGGTCTTCAAGTCAAACAGGAACAAAATGGTATCTTTATCAATCAAGCAAAATATAACAAGAATCTTATCAAGAAGTTCGGAGTTGATGGAAAATCCTTAGTTAAAATACCCATGAACACTTCGTTACGAATGGATATCGACAACGAAGGGAAGGATGTAGATCAAACGAAGTATAGAGGAATCATTGGATCTCTATTATATCTCACTGCAAGTCGTCCAGACATATCATTTGTTGTAGGAGTGTGTGCTCGGTTTCAAGCAAATTCGAAGGAGAGTCATTTGAGCGCTGCCAAAAAGATACTGAGATATCTAAAAGGGACTCAAAATGTAGGTCTCTGGTATCCGAAGAGTGATGTCTTCGACTTAGTTGGGTATTCGGACGCAGACTTTGCCGGTGGTAAGATTGACCGAAAAAGCACATCAAGAACATGCCAGTTCTTAGGGGGAAGATTGGTCTCTTGGTTTAGCAAAAAGCAGAACTCTATTGCTACAAGCACGGTTGAGGCCGAATACATAGCGGCCGGTAGCTGTTGTGCACAAATTCTGTGGATGGTGCAACAACTCAAAGACTATGGTGTCTTTGCCAAAGAAGTCAGCATTATGTGTGATAACACAAGTGCTATTGCAATAACTCAAAATCCGGTGTTACATTCCAGAACCAAGCAAATTGATATTAAATATCACTTTATTAGAGATAATGTGGAGAAAAATGATATCAAGCTTGAATATGTAAATACCGAAGACCAGCTAGCAGATATACTCACGAAACCACTTGCCGAAGCAAGATTCTCCACTCTAAGCCATGAACTCGGAATGATAGAGATGAATTAATGAGAGACAAATGAATCGCTCCAAAACTGAAAGGACTCATCGGTTATGACATCCTGTAGTTAATGCATATAAGAATCAGGAGTTCACGGACTCATTTAATGGATAAGCTCAAATTTTTGGACGATTGCAACTCTGATTGGTCACGTCAGATGGATCTCAGCCAATCACAATGCTTCATTTTCTCTATAAATAGATCACAACCGAGGAAGGAAGAGGTATCCTAACACCTAATTCCTTGTGTTGTTTTCTATTTTTGCAGATATGAATAAAGGCAAAGGCAAAAAGGCCTGCTCTGAAGAGAAACCCGTCAAAAAGAGGTTTTCGTTCCGACTGTTGCTGAAGGAAGGCACCAGCAAGCTTAACAAACTGCGAGAGGAGAAAGGAGAACCTCTCCAAGGCGACACTTCTGCACATCCCCTAGAACTGTCCGATTCGGAATCTGAGGACTATGTGCCCGAGCCTCCTACCATGTCTGTCCCAGGCTTCCACTCCGAAGGTTTAGCTCCACCAAATGAGGGACCGTTTTGGCCAAGGCTAACCCCTCCACCATCCATGAATGAAACTGGAGATGATGCCTGGAATGACATCCAGGGATGGTACCAAAGGAACCAAGGCCCAAATCAGCCAGTGAATCCTGATCATGACGAGGACTACCTTCGCTATCTGGAGATGCTTGAACCAGATGAAGTATCCGACAAGTCCTCGGTGCTCGAAAACGAACCTGGCTATGGACCGATGGCTCCATCTTGGGTTCCTGATGCTGCCCCGAGTGCTCTACCAACTCCCAGTCCTCGTACTACGGAGAGCAGCCAAGGGCAAAGCCTTATGTCTACTGCAAATAGTAAACATGCAAAGAATAGGGGCAAAGGCAAGGCAAGAAGATAGATGTTATGCCTTGTAGATCGGGGATGGGGTGGTCTGTTTAAAATGTTATCCTGGTTGTCTTCTGTTATCTTTTTCAAATGAATGGAATTTCCAGTTTGCTTGCGTAGTCTGTCTTTCCTTTCCAAAGTATTACAATCTTACCGAAGGATGACAATATACCGAAGACTGCTAACGCACAAAGCAATACATGACAACCGAACTCTCACTGATCGAAGGGTTAAAGATGCCGAACCCTTAACCTTCAACTGTTCAGATGCACTTCTCATGATCGAAGAGTTGAAAATATATCTTGTTCAACAAGTTTCTTGAACACAATCAACTTGAAAACGTGGGATCGTGTGAGTACACGTGTCAGGACCCTATTCGAAGTACATGCCGAGGAATACGCTCCACCTGCTCTGAACTACCTGACATGAAAGGACGGGTCATCAAGACGTGATAGCAAAATGAGTGCGTTTCTCTCACCTCATTAAATAGCTATATCACCTCATGGGAAACTACCCTTATCAGTCCAAAGTTCAAATACGGCTTTATGCCATTTTTACCCCCTCATTAAAGGGTAATTAAGGGTTTTTGTCTCTTATACATAAATACGACCCACTACTTCTGAAATGACCCGATACACCCGATCCATTATCTCTCACCATATATAAACCTCTCACACCCGATCCATTATCTCTCACCGTATGTTGTGTGCCCTCCTGGAAAATTACCCTGTTGATTGATCAAGGGTAATTTTTGACTTTCTGATAGACAATGTCCAAACAGGTATCAATCCTACGACAAGATGGATTACCAAAGTTCTTGGTTTTGGATTCATGATAAGTGCTATACTGAAGGACAAGAAAGTGAAGTTGCGTGCGGGGATTATATCGCACCGAAACCACTACTACATGACCTCGAAGCCTCCAAATTACCTCAAGCGAAAGGCAGATGAACTAGAAGCTGCCTTGAAAAAGGAAAAGAAGAAATCTAACACCAAATCGTCCAAAAGTTCAGTTGGACAGGGGGAATCTGAGATGGCTAAAGGCCATGGTTCGGACGGCTCTACACATCACCCGAAGGCACAACCCGAGCCCTCAAAACCGAAAGCCTCCAAGCATGCCGATTCCTCGAAACATACTGAACCCTCATAAGAGGATGAGCCAGAAAAGATCTCTAAAAAGTGCAAGGCAGGAAATCAGGAAGCTGCCCAGAAGAAGAAATCAAAGAAGCATAAATCAAAGCGTTCTAAAAGATCACACAAGAAAGCCCTCACCGAAGAGTCAGAAGGTGATAAATCTGAAGACAAAGGAGCCGAATCCTCACATGAGGAAGAGGCAAAGGTATCATGAGAAGCAACCAAAAAGAGGAAGGCCAAACAGCTTAAAAGGCCGAAAAAGAAGCAACGAATTGATCAAAGTGTTGAAGTTGAAGTCGATGATGAAACTTAGCCAACTGCTGTTTTACCAGCAGAAGAGGAACCGAAGGAAGTCCTACTCGAAGGCATCCACCGAGTTCTTCCTCCTCCTCTTGACCTTTCCAGAGAAGATAGTGATGAGGAAGATCACACTCCTCTTACTAAAAAGATACCATCTCCTCAGCCCGTGATTGCTGAACCTGAAAGTCCTATTGCTCCTAAAGTTCAACAGCCGATTATCACTTTCCCACAAGACATAAATGGTTCAGGTTCTGACTCAACAATGATCGAAGAAGAATCAGAAGGAGATGATGAAGATGCTAGTGATCAGTCCTATCGACCAATGTCTGCAACTGTTCGACGACAAATCACAGAGCATATGAATCCTTCGATGGCCCGAATAATGATTGCTCTTGACTATGTCAATCGACATCTCTGTTTGAGATGGCCTCGTGTGTCAACTATTCGGATTGAGGAGATCCCATCTATAGCAACTGAATCAAATCAACAACTTGTCATTCATCCTAATTCAATTGCTCTCCAAGTCAATACCGATGCAGCTTTGGCTCAACAGTTAGCACTTGAGGAATCTGAAGCTTAAATGCCTCCTGCCGAAGCCTTGATGGACGAATATTCTCACGAAGAGATATTGCGACGAGAACTTGCTCGTATATACAACTGGCAGGAATGGAGAATGTCAAGTCTTCGTGTTATAGCTAATACAATTAGCGAAATGGCCGAAGAAAAAGAATGGGCATTGGATTGGATGGGGACAAGATTAGTATTTGACGCCACACGGCCTGATGAAATTGAAAGGGTTTTCGGTGAAAAACTCCAAGGAAAAATAACTCGGTATGGCAAATCTGTTGGCTACCGAACCCCTCGGGAACGTCTTATGTTAGAAGACATGCAGATTGCCAAAGTTCACAACATCTCTCGAGCACAAACGGAGATAAGGGATCTTCGACGGGATGTTGGACCGAGTTGTCGACAAAATGAAGATGATGCTGAGGATTCGGATTCTAATCAGAATCAAGGATGTCGAGATAATAAGGATGATAACAATGATGATGATGATGACAACAATGACCCTTCTAGAGGTCATGTTCCTCCTTCTCGAACTGTAAATCCTTCTAACACAGGAGTTCAGACAACTTGTGCAAATGATGAACCAGATCAGCACCATGCTGATAAGCCGAAGTATGCTCCCACCGAATTCATGGAAGCACAAATCCTGCTGAGTCCTAGTTCAGCCCGAGATGAAAACATGGAAGCATCTCGAGGTGCGAATCATGATGGCCTGCAGATTCTTGATGAAGAAATGATTGTCTCTGATTTTAACTTAATCGATGTTGCGGTTGAGGTTCTTCCAGACTACACTTTGGATGGAAATCTGGAAGCGTCTAAAAGTGCAAGTCCCGAAAACTTAGCCTCCCCAATCGAAGACATAAATCATGCATAAGGCACAGAACTTGTCTTAGTTCAAGGTGGAAACAAGGAAGCACCTTCTAAGGACAGTCATGGTCCATCTGCTGATGCCTCCAAGAGCTCTGATTCTTCTAAGGTAATCCCTGATACCTCTTCTGCTTTTACTACTCTGTTGAATGCTATACAGGGATTGGCGAGGACTCACAATGCACACTTCAAATCTCTGAATGAGTCGATCACCAAAATCAAGAAAGATATCCGAAGGCAGAAAAAGAAATCCTCCAAATCCAATACTGACGAAAGGATCACTACTCTTGAGAAGAAGATTGATAATGCCTTCTCTGAAAATCTCATGTCGCTTGGCTCCCTGAAGGATTCGGTAACTGAATTCACAACCATACAGCGTAATTTAGTTACGAAACATGCCTTCATTAAGGAACATCTTGACTTATCCTGCTCGAAACTTGAGACTGTTTCCGGAAGCCAAAATGCAACAGCATCACTTGTATGTGAATTCGAGTGGACACTCAAGGAATTGCAAGTTTGCATCAATCGTCTGAGCAACAAGGTGGATACACTTATCGGAGTTAATGATGCCAACAAGGGGGAAGAGATGAAAGGAACGTCATCCCCGAATACTTGCAAAGGAAAGGAAATTATTGTGATGGATGCTGATGATATCTCACGACAAAGAAAAACCATCCTAAATTTTAAGAAAACTCCATCTCCTTCGCCGTCTCCGAAGAGAACACAAGAAAAACCTAAAGGCGATGAACCGAGTTCAAAAAGACGAAAGAAACAAAGCAAAGAACCGAAGGTAATGACTCGAAGAGTTAATGGAGAGCTTATTGAGTATGTCCCGTACGAAGAGGGATCTGGAAAGAAATGGGAAGAGTGCAACATTCCACCCTTCTGGAATAAGAAGCAACCCATGGATAGGCACAATTTCTTGCGAGATCACAATGAACAAGTTTATGAGCAAAGGAGGAAAAACGAAGAGATCTTTCAAACTCAGCAAGAAGAACAAAAGAGATTTGAGAATATCATGAAGGAACTCGAAGAAGCCAATAAGATAACCAAAGCAGCTGAAGGACGAACCAAAATGATTGGCATAGCTCAAATTCTTACTGCCATGCAACAAAGTTTTTCCGATGGAATGAATGCTCCCGAACTGATAGCATGGTGGGACTGGGGAGTCATAAGGGGAGAGAATCTTGGTGAAGTAGTCCAAAACTATCTGATGCTGAGGCTACACCACAAATATGCTTTCAAAATTCAAGGACTCGACATTGTGAAAGCAAGGAAAGAAATCAACGATATGATGCAACTCCAAGACTATGAAATTTGGGAAAAAGAGAAGAAGGAAAAGACTGGCGAGAGCTCAAAATAAGAAGATCTTTCTTTCTATCTCTAATTTCTGTCAGTTTTAATTTTTGCAAAAGATGTATGAAACTTCTCATAAATAAAAGACTTCTCCCTTTTGGTTCAGCGTGTGTGTGTTATCTAGTTTTGTTTTACTCCTCGTTTAAAATGTAAAACTTCAATTATTCGGGCATACTTAATGAAAATCCATCTAAGGATAAAGAAAGCCGAATGGAATGAATGTAGGGTGTTGGCATCATCAAAAAGGGGGAAACTGTTAGGAATCCCGAGTTGTTAATTTTGATGATACCAAACTATACGAGGAGACCCCTGATTTTTCATAAATGTTCTAAAATAGTTTATGTTTTTATCTTAGTCTTGTAAGGTAACCGAATCCTTAGCCACCCTATCTTTACTAAGGATCCGAGTCTTACATACCGAATACATGAAGACTTCGAAAGAAAAATGTTCCAACCGAAGAGCTGAAGACGCGA
>CM008343.1:26229523-26240016 GCA_002525835.2 Ipomoea batatas
AAATCCCCAAGTAGTTAATATGATTGGTTTCAAACTATTTATTTTTTATTTTTTTCATGGTATTAAAGAAATACATATGTATCATTTTTTGGTGTAACTATTAATTTATTTAATTCAATAAGAGTAAAATAGAGTGGTTCCGTTTCAATTTGATGGGTTATTATTTGAGTACTCTCTTTGTCAACCAATCGATCCCCAAGTAGTTAATATAATTAGTTTCAAATTATTTTAAAAATTTTTTTCATAGTATTAATAAAATACTTGGTAAATAAATATATAACATTATTTTATACTATAACTTTTATATTTAATTACAAGATATTGTAAAAATAAAATAATGAACAATGTAATGAATATCAATTGATAAATTTGAATGTAAAGAATCTTTGCATTAGAGAAAATAAAGACAATATAACTAATGAAATTATTTCTATTATTTAATTTAATTTTTTGATAATGAATAATTTTTTCAAATAAAGGTATTGTAGACACATAATTATAAATTAAAGAAATACATATATATCATTTTTTGTTGTAGCTACTAATTTATTTAATTTAATAAGAGTAAAATAGAGTGAGAAACTTAATTATGTCAAATTTGATTGAGATGAGGTTTGAACCTAAGACCTTTCTTATAGAAATTAATGGATAAGTTAAAAGTTAACAGAATATTAACGGAGAAGATAATAATATTTAACGGAAAACTTAATGGATAATCATAAAAGTAAGGTTAAGTTAGGTAATCTCTATTAATAATATTAATCTGAATTATCTTAACCATCTATTTGATTAAATAATTTGACCGCCATTTTTTCTATCCATTTTAGGCCTAACTCTCTTTGACTCTTATGTGTGTGTGTGTGTGTGAGAGAGATTATAGATTTGGAGAAGATATGAATAAGATTGTTGGCCATACTTCTCCTTAACTTTGTACTTTACTTTTTCTCTCCGCAAGTTTCATTTGATCAACCATGTTTGAGCTAATGGACTAATTACAACACATTATCAGCATGTTACCACTACAATTGGTGAACAGTAAATTTTCTTTATGAATATGCATGTTTTTCAAAGTGTGTATATATTCCCGTGTTATCGAATTATATCCGGAGATTATTTCCTACAAAATAAATATTCCGAGTTTATAGATGTTTGCGTCAGAATTTATCTAAATTTCATTGTGAGCATACGTATATATATGTCATATATATTTTCTATCTATAATAGACATGATTACACACACACAGAGGTGTATATATATACGTATATATATATATACATATACGTATATATATATATATATATATATATACATATACGTATATATATATATATACATATACGTATATATATATATATACATATTTCGGTATTTTTATATATGCATTTCATTACAAAACAAAAGAAAATAAATATATACCTATTTCTTAAACCGTATTATAGATTTTTTTTTTTAGTTTTCTACTGATGTTGGTTGCCTGGCGCTCCGGTGGATGAAGGCGTCGTAATTGGAGTCGTTGATGCCTTTGTCTTCGCGATCAATTAGTTTTTACCTTTTTCCAACAAAACAATAATTCTTTTTGGTCCAACCCACACCCCCCCCCCACCGAGCAGCTTTAGCCATAGTCGTGGCGCAGCTGAGCCACTGCTGCAGCCTGGTGGATTTTCGGTGGGACAACTGCGGATTCACCTCCTCACTACTAGCTCCAACTGATTGGTTGGATTGACAAGAAATCCTTGTGCGATGTCGGAGCCTCCATCCGAACCATCGAAGTTCGACCACAAAATTGATCCGCCATTGACCTTGAGCGAGAAGAGGGGAGTCCAACATTGTTGTTCGATCGCAACATCGCTGACTAGATGGCCGGCAATTGCTTGGTCAATGGTATAAGGGATGTTTTGGGATTTGATAAATTTTGGGTTTGACCTTGAAATTGATTCGACGAAAAACTTGGAATCTTCGGAAGGGTTAACCACGTTGAAGCCGAAGTTGTTGATGTATGGCTGGCACGGCAGGCACGACGGTCACGAACACGGAATGCGGCGGCAATGCGAGTTGTGCAGAGCCCGGGCTGAAGAAGGCTACTGCGTTGTACAATCTGCTTCTTCCCCTCGTTTTTTTTTTTACGAAAGTAAATCCCTACTATTGAGGGTTGGAGGTTATGCGTTTACCTTTAATTTCTCTACTCATTCCTCAATTATTTTTGCTATATTCTATTTTGATGAAATAATTTGATTCATCCATTATTATCATTATGTTATTGTTGATTCCTTATTATTTTTTTTGCCAAATTGTTATTATTATGGATATTATATTGACAATACACATGTTTCTTTTAAAAAAAAAAAAGAAAAGAAAAGAAAAGAAAAGAAAAGAAAAGAAAAACGAAACTAGGAAATGCAATCAATTTTTATTCTGCGATATATATATATGCTTATACATTCCTTTTATTCTTATGCCATGCACAAAATGGGCCAAATAAGCATATATTATCTAGATAATAAGAATGACCTCAAATGGTCGCGATGATCTGTGTTACTGGCCGAGGCATCATCACCACTCGTGGAAAATTGCGAATCATAGCTAGAAATTATTATAGGGCCACTACCTTGACAAAAAGGAGATGATAATGTCTCTTCTAAGCTGGCTCAATAATATTTCTTACATACTAACCCTTTTGCTAATATTGTTCCTGTACAGTCAAGATGATTGGTCCTCCGAGCCATGCTGGGTCTGGCAATCACCAAACTCTCATTCTACGTATCCTAGATGCCTTCACTTGAACCTTCTTTTTTGAAAAGTTTTTATCAGGGGCAGAGCCAGAAATTTCTTCAAGTGGGGACAAAGCATTAAAACAAAAGAGAGAGTTAAAAAAAAAACAACTTAAAAAAACATAGTCATAAATATTATTGGATATAGGTGAAAACTAAAACACAAAAACTTTATAAAAATTTTCATAAGAAAATATGATAATTAATTAATTTGATAAAATAATTCAAATAGAAAACACTTTATAAATTATATTAAAAAATCATAAAGAAGCACCATAACAAAGGCTATATATGGGGTGGGGTGGGGAGGGGTGAGTGGGGCCAGCTGCCCCCATTGTAGATCTGCCCATGGTTATTATTTTTTTTATCATGCTAGGAGGGGGAACCCCAGGGGGAAAAACTAACTAGTCGGCTCCCGAACTCTGCGGTAGCAGATGGCACGCGCTAGATCTCTAAAGTAGGCCTCCTCGCCTTTAGGAGGGCAGTTTGTAAGGATCATCCACTCATTCTGCTGGTGGGTTTCCATGTTAGCAAGAGTATCAAAAACTTGGTTTTGTTCTCGGTAGATGGCTTTAATGGAAATCTTCCAATCTTTTTCAAGCCACTTCCTTGCTTCCTCAACATATCTCTGTAGCGGGCCCCGAAAAGTAGTATTTCCTTTGATCCTATGGATGACTTTTTTTGGCATCAGATTGTATTTCAACATCTTGAATACCCTTAGTCCAGGCCCATTGCAAGCCTTCCACAATTGCTTTAGTTTCAATCATTGACGGAACCACCCTAGGGGCAGTGGGGGCAGCTGCCCCCACTCACCCCACCCCACCCCATATATAGCCTTTGTATGTATATATGTATATATAGTACATGTTATATATATAAATATATGAAAACAGATGAAAGTTAATAATTGATAAACTTGCAGAGTTGGTAAGCATGTACTTTTCAGTTGTATACGTACATATTAATGATAAGATGTATAATTATAATGTGTTTTCTATTTGAATTATTTTATCAAATTAATTATATTTTATATAGTTATAAATATTTTTTATAAAGTTTTGATGTGTTTTATTTTCCGCCTATATCAAACAATATTTATAATGTATTTTGTAATTTAAGAATTTATTCGTATTTGATATTTGAATCTTGTGGCACTCGGTTTATACTCACACATGGAAAAGAGTGAGTTCGAGCCTCAGTGGAGGCGACTGTTGATGACTCTTTGTGCTTCAATAGGTTGAGAAAGTAGTTATGAACATATATTACACTGTAACAGAGTCAGTAGTACTCAAAAAACATTTTTGAGTTTAATTTACCTTTGCTTCTTCGCCCCCCCCCTCAACCGAAATCCTGGATACGTCACTGGTTTCAATCACTGAGGTATCTCCAAGTTCTTCACTGTTGCTTAAACCTTCAACCCAGCTTCCACTCTCATTTCTAATAACTCCTTCAATAGCCGCTAGTCTTTTAGAAGCCCTCACACTCCCATCAACGTTGACGGTAAAGCGATGGACATGAGACGGATTCCAGAAAAGCTTTAAAACTTTTCCGGTGTTGTTCAGGTTTCTCGTAATCTCTTCTCTAATGAACGCACGTTCAATCTCTTCCCCAGTTTCCTTGATCCAAGCGATCTTACGCTGAATCTCCATATGCCCTGCATTAAAAACTCTTTCGTTCCTCTACCTCCAAATCACCACATGGTTATGGCAAACATTCGAGGCCATTCACTTTGCTCCACGCCGCCTGGCCTTCATCTTGTCCCATGACATTTTTTCCATATGCTCTGCATTAAAAACTCTTTCATTCTTCCACCTCCAAATTCACCACATGGTTATGGAAAACATTCGAGGTCATTCACTCTGCTCCAAGCCTTTATCCTGTCCCATGACATTTTTTACCAGCCAACTCTGAATGTTCATATTGTTCCATCTACTCCATCTACTGCTCCCTACGACAGCTTTCCAAACGTCTCTTGCATGGTGACAATCCCTGAGAATGTGCTCAGTAGTCTCATCGGCATTCAAGCAGTCATCGCACCCACCCTCCATTGTGAGCCCTCTTCTTTTACATTCTGCATTTCCTAGGACTTTGTCATGTGTCGCCACCCATAGGAACATCTTCATTTTGTTGGGGACTTTTAGCTTCCAGAAGGGTTCCTGCATGTTAGTGTCGATGTTCTTAAAAGCATTATATGTAGAAGTGATAGAGAACGAACTTGAGGCCTCATACTGCCATGTCGGTTCATCATTCCTTTCACCGTCCACTACTGTTATTAGCTCGAGGCGTTCCTTGATGTCGTTAGGGACATTAGATAGACGATCCCATCTCTATCCCACGTGATTGTCCCAAAAGTCACATACCTTAGCATTTTCTTCTTCGCATTGGTGTTGCTCCGTTAAGTACATGCTGAGCAGCTTTTCCTGAATCCATGAATCATCCCAGAATCTCATGTCCTTACCATTTCTTGACATCAAACCGTACACCATGCCGTAACAGATGAGATGTCGTGACAATTCCCTTCCAGGCATTGGAGCACCCTTGTTTGGGCTTGAAAACCTCCATTCCTTGTTTTCCATAGGCACATTTAGTCTTCATGATTCTAACCCATAAGCTACCCCTATCATTGAGAATCCGCCATCCAAGGTTTGCCATGAATTCTAAGTTAACTTCCTTTGTTGATCTTATTCTAAGGCCACTTGCATGTTTTGGCTTAGTAACATCCTCCCACCGAACTAAGTGGAACATGCACTTCACCGAGGTACTCTCCCATATAAATCTCATATAAATCTCTGAATCCTCTTGTCAATCGCCTCCCACACTCCTGCAGGCAAGTATGAAGTTTGCATACTGTAATAGGGGATGGTGTGTAGCACTGTCTGAGTAAGAATGTGTCTCCCGGCCATTGTTAGGAAAACCGTTTTCCACCCATCAAGTCTTGCATCAATTTTCTCAAGGATAGGGTCAAACAATTTGTTGGTAACTCTTCGATGCAAAGATGGTATTACTCCAAGATATTTCCCTAAGTTATTGGTCATCGGGATGCCTGCAAGCTCAATAAGATATCTCGCTTCCTCCTCGCTCACATTCTTTGAGAAGTAGATTTGGGATTTGCTGAGGCTAACTCTTTGGCTTGAGGCTTTGCTAAACTTGTCCAAGTAGCTCTTGATTACCATAATCTAATTAGGCAAGGCTTCTGCAAAAAGAATTAAATCATCAGCGAAGAAAAGATGCGTTAGAAGGGGGCCATACCTGGACAATCTAATGCCTTTCCAGTTTCCTTGGTTCACTTCTTCTTTGATAAGGTGACTAAGGCGTTCCATGCACATGAAGAAGATATAAGGAGAGATAGCACCCCCTTACCGAATACCCCGGGTAGGAGAGATCTGATCCAGTTGCTTTCCATTCCAAAGTATCTTCATTTTAGAGGACTCATTGTACGCCATTATGTTTCTGACCCAACTCTCGCTCATCCCTATTTCTCTAAGAGTTGACCGAATGAAGTCCCAATCTAACCTATCGATTTCAAGGTCAATTTTGAGAATCATGTGACCTTTACTGCCCCGCCTTGTACGCATAGAATGGAGCACTTCTTGATAAACTAGGATGTTGTCTGAAAGGCACAAAGCTGTTTTGTTCAACCCCAATAAGTTTCTTGAGGATAGGTTTGATACGATTAGTCATGGCCTTTGTAATGATTTTATAGATAACATTGCACAGGATAATAGGCCTAAACTGGCTAGCACTATTGGAGCAGCTATTCTTCGGGATAAGAGCAATCAAGGCATTATTCATACCCTCTTCAAGAAAACCAGTCTCCATGAACGTGAGAACCTGCATATAAATAGACGGACCAACTGTTTGCCAAGATTTTTTATAAAAACAAGCATGGAAGCCATCGGGACCTGGGGCTTTGAGAGGTCCCATTTCAAAGAGGGTTTTATTAACTTCCTCTATAGTAAACTCCGCATTGAATTTGTTCCAATCTTCTTCATTAAGGTTCAGGAACTTCCCTTTCAGAGCACAATCATAATCAAAGTTTCCATCTTTAGTGAAAATAATACTAGTAAAGTAATCCAATATCACCTTCTCCGTTTCTACATCATCAAGCGTATACTGGCCATCATCATTCTGAATTTGAGAATGCAGCTTTTTGGCTCTTTTAATCTTGGTAGCTGCATGGTAAAACTTTGTGTTTATATCCTCTGAAGCTATCCATTCTTCCCTGGATTGTTGATGCCACATGATTTCGTCATGGTGTAGGATTTCCTCCAGGTCTTTCCAAAGTTTTCTTTCAAGCTTAATGAACCCTGGATAATTATCTATATCCAGCTTCTTTTGGATTCCCTCAAGACGTCTGTGAATTCTATTTTTCCTGAGGTGAATGTTCACAAAGGTTTTCTTGTTCCACTCCTTAAGCTTAGTTGCCATATTATTTTTATTGTCCCAAACCGTTCTATTCGCGTCCCAATTCTCCCGGATCACCTCAAGGAATTTAGGATGCCTCAACCACACACCTTGGAACTTGAAGTCACTGTTATTTCTATTCAAAGCCCAATCAAAATCATTCAAGATAGGACAATGATCTGAATTAAGAGCCGTGAGATGAACAACCTTAGTATTACTGAACCGATCATACCAATCCAAGGAACTCAATGCTCTGTCTAGTCTTGTACCCTTGAACGTACTACTTTCTTGACCCCGTTTTCAAGTAAATTTTTTACCAGAAAACCCCATGTCAATCAAAGCTTCTTAAAAAAATCCAATTTTTGAAGTCGTTGTTTCTATGAGTCCCCATATTATCAGGATTAGAGGTTTCATCATTGCTAATAATGGCATTGAAATCACCTGCAACAAGCCAAGGCCCATTGATGCTAATATTTTTCCTGCTAAGGGAATTCCAGAGACGATGTCGGAGGTGAAGTGAAGGGCTACCATAAACCACTGAAACATTCCAAGGCCACCTAGTCTGGTCCTTGACCTCCAAGTGAATGAATTGTGGGTGAGAGTCCAAAACTTCCATATTTACTTCTTCCTTCCAAAGAATCCAGATTCCACCTCTAAAGCCGAGAACCTCAACCCTCGCCCATTTATCAAAACCCAACTTCATACAAATATCATAAGCATTAGTACCATACGTTTTTGTTTCTAGCAAGCATAGGATGTCCGGTTTATGGCTTTTAATAAGCCATTTAGCAGCTCTAAGAAAATTCTTCGACACTGCACCTTGGCAATTCCAAGTTATGAACTTCATGGAAAACAAAACCAAAGAAGAAACCATGCAACGAAACCAAAATAGAAAAAACCACAAAAGACAAAGAGACGCTAGGAAACGAAAGACGAACCAGAGCCACCCACAGTGAGGGCATCACCTCAGAGCTCCACCTCCATATCACCCACGCTTGAGACGTCTAGGCTTTCCACAAAGACTTCCACTTCTGTTGAGCCGAAGTCATCTCCACCTAGTTGGTCCGACGATCTCCCGAATGCTTCAGGATGATTCCTTCTTTTGTAGAAAATTCAGCATGCACTGTGTCAGTGTCCACACCGATAATCGTGGTGGTTTTTATCCCATTTATGTCTCTTCTAACAAGAGTGTGTTCATTAGTTGCTGCAGCTTGATTGGCTTTCTCTTTGTACGCCCTCACTATGTTCCCCATATTCTTACCACCTTTGGCACCCTTCGTAACCTTCTTATGTATGCCATGCATATTATTTCCCATTATTTGTTTTTCTGAGATTTGGATTGTTGGTCTTTTGCCTCTCACAGGTCCAGCAAGTTGTGGGCCTTGACTTCCATTAATTTCCTCAGATAGCTCTTCGTGATTCTGCACTCGTTCTTGTTGATCCTCCACCTCACCCTCAATTTCCTCCTCTAGTAAATACGTAAACCTTCAGCCCGATTCCTTTCCATTCTGATTTTTTTTTCTTTCCTTCGCTGTGATAATCATTATTACCGTTGCTACTCCCATTCTGGTTATTTCTTTCTTGGTTTTTCACATATTTCCTTCTTTGTTTAACAACAATCATCCAAGGGCCAAAATCATCCGTGACTTCAGGTCTAATTAAGGCATCTACCTTATTCATCTCCGTCTTACCTTTCTCGCTCGCACCAGACATTCGCTTTGTCCGATCACCACCTTCCTGGTTTGATTTTTTCTGTGCTCTGGCCTCATGTACTTCACTCACTTCTTCAACATTAGTCTCTTTATGGTTCTGTGGACATGCCTCAGCACCATGCCCATACATGCCGCATTTGAAACAAATAAGGTGAAGGCCTTCATAAACAACTTTTCTCACCTTCCTCCTAATCATGAACTTAGAGAGTAATGGCTTCAAAATGTCGACTTCCACACAGACTCTCACAAACATCGCCTGGGAAACCAGACTCGTCGCTGTGTCAATCGTTATTGGCTTACCAACTTTCGCCCCAACTTTCATGAGAAAATCGTGATCGTAGTATTCAGCAGACAAGCACGGGAATCTAATCTAGACAATCACATTTTCTGTCTTGTCTGTAAGCGGATCATATTTTGTGAACTCGTAATCTTCAACCGAAGAAAATTTGACAAGAAAATACATGTTCTCAATGGAGATCACTTCCATTCTCGCCCTTGGGTGCCATATCGCATTGAGGAGTTTCACAAGATAAGCATATCCCACTAGGGATGGTGATATCTACTATTTTGTACAATAATTCACCCCTTATTTTAGTTGTTTTAATGCTTATTTTCCTTATTCTAATGAAATTGAGAATTGTTTGTGTGTTATATTATCCCAAGAGTTGAATTATCCACAAGGAGCAGCAAAGGAAGAATTTTGGAGCAGTTTGGACAAGTTTTGGAAGAAAAGGAAATTACCAAGAAGAATAGGAAACAAGAATAAGAATTGGAAAAGAATTAGAAGTTTCCTAATGGGCCAAGGCCCATCTATCTCCTATATATTCTACATATTCTCTACAAGTTAAGGAGGTTCCCCTTACAGAGTTCTGAACCCTAGTTAGTTTTAGTTTATTTTTCCCCTTCTCTTTATATTTCCCTAGCATAGTTTAGATTAGTTTCGCATTAGATTATTTAATTTCAAGCTTGGAATCTTGGATTGAAGTTTGATTTGTTCTTTATCAGTTAAGTTCTCTTATTCCTTTATTTACTTTCTTGCAATGTTTATGATTATTTATTATTGCCTTGTTTTGTTTACTGCAATCATGCGTGAGTAATTCGCTTATGGGTTTGGATTAGGGTGTTAATCTTGATGTTCAATTTATGATTAATTGCATAAAGGGATTGAATCTTTTACCTAGGGTTTATGTTGATTTGGGGATTTCTTTGCACTAGTTATTGGTTTGTGGCCAGAATTAATTGCTAGTCTAGGAGAGGGATTCATTACAACGACAGTTGGATGAAGACCTCGAGCCTTACCAATTTCAACCTAATTTTCCTGCTATGAAAGTAGAGGTAATATTGGGGGCTTACAATGCTTAGGTGCTTAAGGTTATGATTGATGCATCACGACAGTGGGGCAATCTTAGCCTAATTCTCTTGTTGATTACGAAAGTAGCTGAGTAGAATTCTTTTGTGCATTGCCCATATATCCCTTGGTTAATTATTCTTTCCCTAATCCTGAGTTTGTGAGAACATCAAGGTTACAATCCCCCCTAATCTGGCCCATACTTTTATCATACTGTTTACACATTAATCAATTGTTTTCTTTCACACCACTCAGTATTT
>CM008343.1:26241292-26254565 GCA_002525835.2 Ipomoea batatas
CCCCATTACCCGTTGATTCATCGATACCGAATGAGAAACCTGTGGACTCTGACATTGAATTAACTACTAACATCAATGAATATAGATCTCGTAAAATGAAACTCATCCTAAATTTGAAACAACAACCGTTGTTACAACAAAAATGGATGGCACTTGTTGCTCATGAAGGATTTAGAAGGTATTTAGCTAGCCTTCAATCACATTTTGAACTTGAAGACATGGAGGTATATACATTAAACTTATAACTATTCATTGTATTATTGTGAGATTGAAATGATTAACTAGAACAAATGTTTGAACAATTAACTAAATTATTTTGTTCTCTTTCAGATTGAAGAAGATTGTGAAGATTGAAGACATTTATTGTAGTGTTATTGTTTTTTTTTATGTAATCATGTTGATTAATAGTCTATAAATAGCCTATTATGATTTACGGGTTTCATTTTTATGTAATCGTGTTAATTATTAAAGAACTATAAATTTTAAAATAGCCTATTCTGATGATTTATGGGTTTCAATTTATTCTTGTTTATTTAAAAAAAAAATTATACTAGTTAGATACATTGACAATGGAATTGACCGGGGACGGGGAATCCCCGTCCCCGCCCCGCCCCGAACGGGGACGGGGATGGGGAATTTTTTCAATTCCCCGTCGAGGACGGGGACGGGGACGGGGATGGGGTTGGTGAAACAGGGACGGGGACGAGGAGTATACTCCCCGCCCCCGCCCCGCCCCGTTGCCATCCCTATATCCCACGTTCCTGCCAAAGAACCTTAATAATCAAGGTTTGCTTCCACTTGGCCCTTAGCCGCAGCTTCTTCTCCTTTGTAATCCTGATTAGGGCATCCGCCATCCAGAGTGTCATTAGGATCATCATCATCATCATCATCTGAGATGAGATCCAAGTCCTCTTGGTTGCTGGATTCCCTGTTAGTCTCATTTGCAACAATTTGCTTGAATGAGAGCACGCCACCTTCAACCTCCTTACCTTTATCCATCAAAGAGATGCCCTCCCTGACTTGAGGAGCTTCTCCCATTGGTGATTACGTTGTTGTTTTCGTCTTCTTTGTACTACGCTCCAACAAGTCCTGTTCTTCGTTGTGCCTTCTCGTGGAGAAAGTTTCTTCTTCCGCCATTATTCCTAACGTTTTTTTTTACCTTCGGAATACATTCCCCCCTAGTTATTATCAACTACTAATGACTCCATTATAAAAGTAAACAAACGGAGAGGCACTATGAAATACACCCCTTTATCAAATAACAAATTTTTATACGACTCATGGACATTATATTTTTGGTATTTTCGTATATCTTTTGGGGGTTATTACCATTTTTTTGTTAGAATATTCATAAAGATGATTTCTATTAATTTGATATCATTATTTTTTCAAAGTATCCATGAGAATTGACAAGGTGTAGTTAGCGGGGATGTAAAGTGTGGGTGGAGAATGAAGATTCCCCCGGATATTGTTAACACAATGATGACGAATTGGAGTTAATTAAGTGTAATGCTTTCAAAAAGAGTTTCAACAAGAGATAACTAGGTGCAAAGGAGAACATTTAAGAAAGCAAATAATGCAAGGAATTGGATTCAATCACTTGAGCTTATGCATGCATTAGGCTATGGTGGACTTGATGCAATGCAAATCGTGGCTAACTTAAGAGAGAACAAGGCACCGTCACTAAGTCGCGTCGGACTCAGACTCTTAGGTCCTCAATCGGCTAAGGCATTTTGTCAAACACTTGGTCAACCACGTCTTCCGGACCTAGCCCTCTCGGACCGTAGGACAGAAATCTAAATGAGTAAGACTACATGAAAGCATAATATCTTGCCACTTCCACTCTCTCAAACTCCTCACTCATCTCGACCGGTAATAAGGAAAGGATCAACTCATAACATCATTCATACAAAAACATTTAAGACAAGGGGTGGCAACGGGGCGGGGCGGGGATGGGAAGTATACTCCCAGACCACATCTCCGTCCCCGGCGGAGAATGGAAAATAGTCCCCATCCCCGTCCTCGCAGAGAATTAGGCGGGGATGGGGATTCCTCGTCCTCGATCAATTCTTAGTCAACATCTTAAATTAGTGTAATTTTAAATTTAAAAACTATGGTTTTAATTTTAAAAAATTAATATATATATATATATATATTAATTCTTAATTATAATAATTATTCGGGGGAGGGGAGGGGTATCCCCGTCCCCGGCGGGGAATTGAAAACTTTCCCCGTCCCGGTCCCCGATCTCCGAAATTTTTTCCATCCCCGTCTCCGTTTCAAACGAGGACGGGGATCGGGCACATTGCCATCCCTATTTAAGACACAATTGCAAGAATCTCATCTCTTGAACATTGAAAGATCAAACATGCATAATCTCTAGATCATCAAATCCAACTTCTAGCGATTCTAACTACAATTCATCATGTAATTAAAGCTCAATTGCAAGAAATCAACTCTAGCAAGTATTAAAGATGAAATGGAAATGAAAGAAGATGAATATCAAACTTGAATCTGCAATTGTAATCTTCAAATACACAAATTGGAAGGAAGATTTTCATAATCAATTCTCCTCCAATTTAGATCTCTTCTTACACTTGGAATTGAAGAATAGGAATATAGCCAGTTAAATCTAACCATAATCTAGAGAGAGAGAAAACTTAATCTAAAAGTTCTGCAAATTACAAGAAATGAAAGAAAAAAAAATGAGTAGATCATCCCGCCGAAGGCCTTTTATAGATGCAACAGACCTGGGTGGTGTACGAGCTGGCGTACACCCCCTCATACGCACTCATATTTCGCACAAGTGACCGCACCACGAATGTGGATTGGGTCGTGGAAGCATTTTGTTCCCACACCACAAACGTGGATGGCTTCGTGGATGCGTATCTCCATTGCACTTCATCCCCGAATGCTCCATTTCAAGCCCATATGACATCCTTTATATGCTCCAAACCTTCAAAGACACTAACATGTACACCTTTGTAGGGCTTTGCAACACATTAGCACATTTCTAAGCATTTCCATCATCAATCAACAATAAAGGACTCCAAATACGCACAACACAACCCCTACTTGACCCATAAAAGCATGTATCTTTGGCACTTATCAAGAATCATGTTTAGGATTTAGCATGTTTGTATATGATATTTTTGTAAATGATTTAACATGATTTGTATCTTTTAATTGCCAAATGATTACCACCAACATAACTTCTGCAAGCACACATGTCTAACTATTTAGCAAATCTATATTTTTTTTTGCATGTGAACACATATTATAACCATATTTTTTTTAGGTAATGTTATTATCTTATTTTTTTTAATTTTTTTTTTTTTTGCTTTTTGGTGGCCTTAACACAATAAAAATATCAGTGGATATTTTTTTTAATATTAATATTTTTCGAGTTTAAGTTTTATATTCTTCCTAAAAATATCTTAAGGGAATGCAACTTTAGCAATTGTTTAAAAGATGTTTTGGTTATTCCTATTAAGCTGACGAATTGTGTAAGGCAACATTGGCATAAGTAACAAATAACAAATATGATCCTGCCATTTAACTGGCACACATAACACCCTGGATGAGCCCAAATAAGTGGATTTTTTCCTCAAAGATAACATGTGCGATCACTATGCATTTCTTTTACTATGGCAATTTGTTTAAGAAACTATGTAGCATATGTTCAATTGTTGGTTAGATTTAAAAAAAAAAATACTTGAACGATAACAATAATGTTTTTTTATCAGTTCACTCCATACAATTGTATGTTGAGTGCACTAATTGTTTCTCTAATTGTCATGACACAATTATTTACAATAGACATATTTTTTATAAGAAATTTGTTAAGCAATTATGGAGTAAATATATCTATTTTGGGACCTCTAGAATTGAGAAACCACCATGCGTATCCACTACATATCACAAACGCCTAGTACGTTGTTCAAACACCTTGACGTATTTCCCTATTTGTGCTCAACCCTTTTTAGTATGCAACCCTTCTAGAGAAACCAACAACAATGATGGTTGCATCATAAGATCTTTTTCTCGGCATTAGGGGGAGATTTGAAGTTCCTAATTAATTGAATATCAAGAAAATTTCATGAGATGAAAAATCTTCAAACCCATGTATTAGTCTTATAGAATCAGAAGTTCAGATATTGAACAAATAATCTGCTAGAAATATCAAGGAGTGACTATGTCCATAGAAATTATTTCATATATATATTAAGAGTTGAAATTCCTAACTAGCACTAAATATCTCTACCATTTTTCTTTATGCCGGAAGCATAGGAAATGTATCGATTTAAGAATTTGTAAAAATTAAATCTAGTGTAGAAATTTTGTCACTCCAGAAATATACAAATTTTATCTTGAAGATATTCGTCTGGAAGGCTACAAAACCGCCCTGATAAAATTGTAGGTGCACCAAATAACTAAAATACTAGGGAAACAGAACAATCAAATTCAAATACTCTTGGAAAATGCCATATATTTTGTTGTTACAAAATTTCCATGTGTATAAAAGATATTTACAAAGTTGTTACAATTGTCGACAACATATTTTGCCTCTATTGCTCATAAATACTTAAAATCTAGATCCAGAAATTAAAACAGTAGTATAACGCTTGAAGCGTGCTAACTGTTTTGATAGAAAAGAACAATTAAGGCATACAAATCAAAAACTCGCTAAAGAAATATATACACCAGAAAGTGTCATGAAAATACAAGAAATGTAATAAAAAGCAAGTTGAGGGTTTTCGCAGAGATCCAATATTGGTCATGGCATTATATTACGCTATTCGATAAAATTAGCAGTAAATAAATTAGATATGTAGCTAATAGACATAGTTATCACATATTTATATGTGTAACTGGTTACTTATATTTAAAGTCCCTAATGGATTTTCTCAAAATGTGATAAACGAAAATCACAAAATAAGAAGTGCAAAAGTTAGTAAGTTACTAACTATGATCTTTCTTATAGTCAATAAATTGACTAGAAGTATTTTTCTCCCCAAGAAGAAAGTATGAAAGTATATTATCATAATTCATATTAGAAACATGCCTAGCTAGAAATGGTATATGTGATTGGGAAACTCAAATATCGTTTCCAAGAAGGAAATTAACCTATAAGTCCGATCCCTCTTGAAAATGTCCTAAATATATCCTTTAGTATATTAATTGTCGTCCAAAAATCTCGAAGTAGATAAAATACTATGTAGATAATGATGATATTTTTGGGGACTAGAAGTCCATTACTTCATCGCTAAGTGGAGTACGCACTATCATAGAATCAGAAATTCCATGATCGCATAAGGACTGACATTATCCTTGAAATGAAATTACTAGCAACACCTAGTGCTCCTCCTACAATTGATTATTTGAATAATATTCAAAATATCCTCCAAGTACCTTTGATTTATAAAATTTTTTGAAATTCATGCAATAAAGAAATGTGTGTGTGTTTTTCTTAGACCACTTGGGTATTAGCTCTTTGTTTTTACCCTCATGATGCCAAATCTCAATCGTTATGTTTTGCTTTACCTCCAGTATCCTATATGAGGATAATAAAGTTTATCTTATACAAATTTTAATTGAATATATTTAAAAGGACAATGGACAAGTTATATAAATATTCAACACACATATGCTCTAGAAAAGTCACAAGATTATTTTATAAAATTCTAATGACAATCCTGAAGATTATACTATATCCCCTTTCTACACTCTATTGAAACAATGACTTTACTTTAAGTTATGTAGAATTTGAAGATTGTTATCTTTAGGGAGAGACGAAAAATACATTCACTCAAATCAATCTTGTATATTGGGTCTTAAAAGGACTAACAGTTGTAATTTTGCAACATATACATACCATGTACTATTTTCCTCATTAAGTTTTTTTCTATTGAATTTTTCTAGTGTAGTTTTTAACGAAGCATGAGTATGATATAGTAATGTCAATGAGGAAAAGTTGCAAAATAAATGTTTAAGTAGACAAACCCCAAAAATCAATAAAGATTATACCTTGAAGGTTTCACATGATTTTGTTTAAGTTAAGATTTTTAATGAGGCAATCAGTACGTGAGGCTCGAACCCACCACCTCCCGTAGAGGGAAGGGTTTGATGCCACTGGATTACAAGGTTCTTGGCAGGATTACTGGACATATTTCTCTTTACTTTGTACTTTACTTTTTCTCTCTACAAGTTTCATTTGATCAAACATGTTTGAGCTAATAAACTAATTACAACAAAGGAGAGTAATATTGCCAAAAAAAAAAAAACATGTTGCAACTTGCAACTATAGCATGGCAAACAAAGTACTCCGTATTAAACAATAAATTACACTAAAAAAATACAAAATCAACTTAGCCAATAATCATCTCTTTTTTTTTTTAAATAAATAAATAAACACGTGGAATTCTTAATCCCACAACTAATTAATTGACTAAACTAACCCTAATAAAATAATTTTTTTAAAAAAATATATTTTGTAAGGAAAAGGAAAATCAATATCTTTACTCCAAAATGAACCTTTTCCACTTTTTTCGTCTTTTCCCACCTCAACGCCAGCAAATACCTATACACCCACCTGTGAGGCATAACCTCCCTCCTCCACGGACTGTCCACGCGCCTCCGAAATCCTCCGATCCCGGTGGCGATCTTAGGGCGGCGCTGCACTTTTCTCTCACCGTCGCCTGTTGGAACTCGCGTACTATGTCTCTGTAATCTCCCTTCCCTCTCTCGCTTCCTTTACATGCATACACAGACATATTAGATACGGAGTACGTATGTATATATATATATTTATCTGAATAATTGAATTCCCATTATTATTATTAACCTAGCAGCTCGATCTTTACTATTTGCCTGCTCAATTTTTTCTACAGTGTAACTGCAAAATTTCAATCGTTAGAACTCATAATCAGTATGGTTATGGGACCGGTGAAGTTGTACTCTGAACTGATGGCTATTTTCTTTACATTTTCGAATTTTGGTAGGGGTTAATTGATTACGGCTGGTGGGTATTGAGCTTGGAGATTGTAGACATATACTCCGCTATAGGTGTTGGGTTATTGAGGGGTGGCGGGTAGCTTCAGCTTGAGTATATTTATACAATGCGATTATTTCCGTTAAGTTCCAGTTCTTCCAAGGAGCTGCACGGAAATGGAGAGAAAAGTCGCGCTTTATTGTACCTAAATGTCTACGATCTTACAACTATAAACAATTACCTGTATTGGTTCGGCCTCGGAGTGTTTCACTCTGGTATTGAAGGTATTAAAGTACTCAGTTTTCAGTTTTATTTTTAACCAATATTTCCTATTTTTGCTGTTATTTTGGAGAAGTGATTTACAATTCGTTTATATTTGGCTGTGCCTTACTTTGCAGCCTTAGGCAACACTGTCACAGAATTCTGGCAATTCAAAGTTACTATAGCTCTGCCATATATGATGTAGTGTTACTTCCTTCCCCTGAGAGGTTGGGAGGGATTGTGGTCAGACTGTGCAGTACATAATAGCAAGTTTCAATCTTTATCTAGACTAGATCTCTACCCCTATCACTTTTTCTTGATTTTAGCTATCATTCTTCCAGTCAAAAGTAACATGTAGTCGAGATACATCTTTGTGAGGTCTGAGGTGTGCCGTGTGCATATAGTTGAAGATATAACTGTTTGCATTATCCAAGATACAAATCTTTAATGCATTATACCACCAGAGAATAATATATGTCTGCATTGAATTGTTTGGTCACTAGAAACTTGATAAAGATTTGACAGTATAATACTCCAATTACATCCAATTTCTCCTCAAGCTTCCTAAGCTAAGGAAATGTGTGACTATAATTCATCTTGTATACTTTCTTCTTTCCGATAAGTATTATTCGCCTTGTGTTATGTCAGTATTGAAACAGGCTATATGTATCTGCAAGATGATGCTTTGATTACCTTCCACAAGATACTATAAAATATTATGGGAGTATCAGAAATGGAAACATTTGCTTATAAATAAAGCAAATTAAGGTAACACATGATATTAACTTCAATAGTGTTTCCAAGGGTTCACTCATAATCCTGTTTATTTAACTATACTACTGTTTTTTTCTTTGGTTTATTCACCAGACCTTTTCTAATCCATGAAAAGAATTCCTAATTCAACCAAGCTTACCTCTATTAAAATCACCTCAAGTGTCCTATAATTTGTGTGAGAAGGTGAAGTCTTTTTTTATTTATTTATTTATTTTTTTTTTTTTCTACTTAGAAAGTAATACAACTTATTTTATCAACCATGCACCCAAAGCCTGGCTTGGCTTACCACAGAGACCTAGAACCTGCATGGATGAGGTGTGCCACAATAATGATGATTTCTTTCCATTCCTTAAGGTTTCAGCATCTTGTGCCATCCAGGTTGCTTAGTTTTTCTCTGGTGTTTTTTTTGGGTTGCGCAGTTTAAGTGAAGTTCCTTTTGCTTTTTGTTTAATTCTAGAGTTCCTTTGTTACTACTGATTCTAGGAAGTAGGGATAAGCTTGAATAGATCCTTTATCTGTGTGAAGAGAGTCTAATGAGGTGTAAGCATATCTGGCCAAGAGTAATGTAGCCTCTTCATTAGGATGTTTTCTCAAATTTTTTCTTATCCCTTCTTCTCAACTTTCTCAATATCACAAGTAATTATTGTGGCTTTCCCTTTGTGCTTACAATGGAAGACCTAGGAAGTAGGGATAAGCTTGAATAGATCCTCTATCTGTGTGAAGAGAGTCCAATGAGTTGTAAGCATATCTGGCCAAGAGTAATGTAGCGTCTTCATTAGGATGAATCCCTTCTTCTCTACTTTCTCAATATCCCAAGTAATTATCGTGGCTTTCCCTTTGTGTTTACGATGGAAGACCTAGGAAGTAGGGATAAGCTTGAATAGATCCTCTATCTGTGTGAAGAGAGTCTATTGAGGTGTAAGCATATCTGGCCAAGAGTAATGTAGCCTCTTCATTAGGATGTTTTCTCAAAATTACCCAAATTTATTGCCATCCCTTTCTCCAATTCCAATACAATTGCATGTCTTCTACTCTTCTTCAATTCAATCCTCATCCATTATAATATGCCCACTAAGACCTCAGCACTAATTGAAGCCCTTGGAAGATCATAACAACCTTTCTTGGCCTTCATAAAAAATAACCTTGATCCTCTGGTTACTTTCATTTTAGACATTGAATTGAAACCTAACACACTGAACAGAATTACTGCTATTAGTCCTGTAGTCCATCATGACCTCAAGATTCTGATTTTATTTTTTATTTTTTGGTGTGCAATCAACATATTTCCATATAACTTTGCAATATCTCACCTGTAGGGTGACAATACTTCACTCCAGAAAGAGATTGGTATTTCCCTCAGGATCATATATATGTTTTGCAATGTTCATGAGAACTTTGTGTAGGGAGTGACCACAAATATTACATTTAACAGTTATGATTAGTTTGGTGATCTTTTGATATAGATGCTCTGTATCATTAATGTAGTTGTGATATTATGCTTTTTATTTGACACAGTACATGGTCTGGAATACGGATATGGAGCCCATGATTTCTCAAGTAGCGGGGTTTTTGAAGTTGAACCACGAACCTGCCCAGGTTTCATATTTAGACGCTCAATACTGCTAGGCGGTACAGACATGTCTCCTTCAGAAGTTCGTTCATTTATGGAGCAACTTTCTAGAAAATATCATGGGGATTCTTATCATTTAATCGCCAAGAATTGCAACCATTTCACTGATGAAGTCTGTATGCAACTTACTGGAAAGCCAATTCCTGGATGGGTTAATCGCCTGGCACGTGTAGGTAAGAAGGATAAATTATTGCCTGCATTTTAACCATTTTTAATGGATTAACTGTTAGTAAGCCGTTGGTTAGGTAACGTTTGCCTCTGGTGGGATAAATATAAAATATGTTACTTGCCCAAATTCATAAACATTGCAGCACCAATTTTGGCTATTTGTGGCTGCATCTAGGTTGCCCCGTCATTTTTATCTTACACAGTTAATCATTGATGTATCAGGCTCATTCTGCAATTGTCTGTTACCAGAAAATATTCAGGTTACAGCTGTCAGGCGTCTTCCTGATCGTCAAACATGTTCAGGTCGGTTTTAATCCCAAATGGCATAGTGGTATTTCATGGTAGAAAGCTTTTACCATCTTATTATCTAATTCTTGAGCTAGTGGTAATTGAGAGTCTATTCATGGTGCTAAGTAGTAAATTTGTATAAAAGAGTAAAGGGGGAAAACTTTAATTGAGTTCAATCAAAATATAAAACTTGGTATAGAGTTCAATTTTTAATTTTGATAATGTGAATAATGTCTAACTTTAAGCATAAGCAAATAAGTTATGTTTAATTAAGTAATGCAAGTAGAAAAGATAGAAGATGGTGATAAGTAAAAGAAAATGATAATGAATGTAATCATAGTAATGAATAAACATGTAAGTAGATAATGGTGAGAATGTGGTTATAGTGACATGTAGCCAAATAGATGATAGATGATTCTGTTTATGATAGATGATTCTATTTTCCATTCTGTTTCTGTTCTTCAATGTAAAACTGGAGAAATTTTCCAGTTAGTAAAGGAGCCCTTATTGTTTCTTTGCTTTTTGTGTGTGTGAGGTTTGCTCAAAGGGTTGGACATGCTAATCATGCCTCAAAATGAATAATTGTTTGTTAAAGAATGTTGTTCATTTGTGGTGATAATTTGTTTTGACATTTGTTGTGTTTTCATGACATGATCTTCTTGGTTTGGTGATTAAATTCCGCTGCCACTGCAGATATTGAGACAGATTCTGGTGCATCATCTTTAACAGAGCTTAGTGATGGGGAGGAGGTTGACCATCAACTTCTAACTGCACGAAATAGTGATGTGGCATTTTTGAACCAAAAAACTGTGATACTATCAAAAGAGCTTCTTTAACATTACCCCACGCATTCCTCTCTGATTCATTAAATAACTCTCCAGGAATCCTGTTATTTGTATGAGATGTGCTGTCAAATGTAGTTGTGTGTATCTTTCATCTCAACTAAGCTTAATGAGTTGCTTCAGTATTCATGTATCCAAATCTGTAATTGTATGACTGGAACAACTGTGCCATATCTATCATCCTACTTTTTGGATGTTCTATGTTTGATGAAACTGGAAAGAAATTGAAGGATGTGCTTTGTCTAAGTTTACAGGGAGACTACACATTGCTTTATATATTTATGCCCAGCAAGAGATCTAATTTATCATATTAACAGGCTAATAATACCTTTGCTATGAATCCTAGACTAACTAATGTTCAATGGTTAATGGTTGTGTTCACAGCTATTCCTTTGCTAGAAATAAATGGATAAGAACTTCAGAAAAGGACATCTGAGAATGAGTGGTTAACGGAAACAAAAGAAGATGTTGATGGGATATTTACTTCTAAAGAAAGACTTTGTGGCCTTCCAAGAAACAAACATCTTGACTTGGAAAATTGCCCCTTCTTGGAAGTCATCTTTGGAGTTGGTCAATTTGACTGACTTTAAACAGTGCCTTCTAGATGAGGTAATCAAAGTTTTGGTGCAAGGATGTCACTCCAGGTTGGATTGATAATCACGAGATTTCAAGTTAGATTCCTATAAAAGAGTTGCATATTAGCCTTTTTTTGAGTTGTTATAAGTAATTTAGACTGATTTACCTTGGGTCACAAAATGAGTCTCACCCAAACCACACTGTAAATCAAAAGATGTTACTACGTAATTCGTATTTTTATTCATCGATTTAATATTGACTTATAAAGATAAGTCTTTTTTTTTTTATTATTTATTTTTTAAAACTAGCGGGTTATGGGTGAGAATTGGGTTGGCGAACCGACCAATATTATTACAAGTAATTTCTTTGAAATCTAAAAATGTATGTGGTCGATAATATTATAGTCTAATCAATCTACAATCTCACTTCACCTAAGTTGTTTTGCTTTGATAATAGTTGAGATTGTGAGCTTAACATATAAGTTATAAACATGTTTGTTTGATACCTTGCTGATGTAGCACTTCAGTTTATTAACTTTTGATTCTCACCTCTACTTTTTGTCTTTTTCCCATTCATGTTCCTTAATCTTAACAATTCATTACAGAGTACTAATCAAGTCTCCCTTTTATTGTCTTTCTCAGTTTCTTGCTAGCTCGCTCCTCCGATCCTCATGGATTTCATCTTTACCCTCTTTTTCTTCATTTCTTTCTTCTCAATCTCTCCATCCACAACTACAGCCTCAAACTGTCCACCATTAAAATGCAACAACAGCTCATCATCAGAAGATCTAACCATCCAACACCCATTCCACATCCAAAACCTGCAGCAACCTCAAGAATGTGGGGTCCCAGGTTTTGGCCTAAACTGCAAACACAACATGACCACTTTGCATTTCCCTTCTTATGGAGACTTAGTTGTGAAGTCAATCTCCTATGATGTCCAAAGGGTAGATCTCCTGGACCCCAAAAACTGCGTTCATGAAGTGTTCTTGAACCTCAATCTCTCTCAGACACCCTTCACTTACTACTACACCTTGAAGGAATACAAATACCTCAAGTGTTTGGCAGAGCTCCCTGCTCCTTACCTTCAAGTCCCTTGCCTCAGTGTTTCTGGCTTCCATTTTTACATAGTGGAGACATGTATGAGTGTTCCAACATCTTGCCAACATGTGAAGACTGTGCCCATTCCCTTCTCGTATAGTCCTTACTTGAATGATAACAGTTTTGGGCTGAGATTGACTTGGAAGATGAGTGGTGCTGAAGAAGCAGGTCACCATGGGGGAATGTTCATCAAGATTGCAGCTTATCAAGGTATAATTAATTGTCTGCCAAGATATCTAGATTGGTACCTCTGCTCACTCTATAAGTCTATATTTAGCATGGTTCAAAAAATAGCTAGATGCTCCTTGAAGGATAGGGTGCTCTGTAATTTTTTATTTTTTAAAAAATTTATTTAAAATTTTTAAGACTAATAATTATAAACTATTTAATACTTTAATAGTTAATACTAAAATACTAAATATTAACTTAAAAATATTTAGAGTATTTCACTCAAAATAATGATATTGTTTTGAGTAAAAATAACCCATTTAAAAAAAAAAATGAATTCTAGCTGATCAACCGACTAAACGGCTTAGTAAGTGTCTAGTCGGCTTAGGCCGTGGTGGTTAAACGAGATTTGTGTAACACTGATATTTAGTAGATGAAAGTATTTTGCTGGTCAAGCATGCCACAATGGACTTCC
>CM008343.1:26279805-26298735 GCA_002525835.2 Ipomoea batatas
AGGAACTATTATTCTTATTAATAAATAAGGAAAGTTATGAAGATTATGAGCTTATAAGGATTATGATTAAAGATTGGATTAATGATGGAATTAAATGAGGATGATGGAATGATGGATAATGTTATTGATGATGGTGATGTCATTATGTTGTTGATCTAAGAAGTTGAATTGTAATTATGGTGGTGATATATAATGCTATAATTATGGTACATGAGTTATGAATTGGTGATTATGAATTAATGGTTTAGATTAATGGATAATTATGGATTATGGTTAATAATGGTGTTAATGCTTTCGAGGACTTGATAATGATGTTATAATGTTGTTGACTTGTCGTCGATGATGGATTACAAGGTTAGTAGTTACTAATGACAATAATTAATGCTTAAGAGTGATTAAGGTCAATTGTTGGATTATGGGTGACTAAGTATCGATTATGGATGTGCGATATCCTCAAGTTATGATCTAAAGGTGTTGATCATGGTGGAAGTTGTTGATGTCGATAGTGACAAGGATAACTATCTATTATTAGTTAATGGTGGAACCATGATTATGGATTACCGATGATGAATGGATTGTAAGATGGACTGAAGTTCATGATAAGGAATAAGTATTGGAAATGGATATATGTAGTGTTAGTAGAATATATAAGTATCCGATGAGTGACCAACTTGTGTTCAGCTGTGTTTTCTTCCAATTTTTGCTCGTACTTGAGCTATGCTTGAAAAGTCTTTCGGCAAGTAAAAATGTTTATAAAACTTACGTTGCAGAACGTATGCTATTTTGGTAAACAGGTTGTCAAAACCTTATTTTTGGGGGAAATACCACTTTTTGTAAGTGTGTACTTTACGTGAGAATGATGAGAAAATGGTGTTTGAAAAGCCTGCGGGCACTAAAAGTATTTTGAAAATCCTCCAGGGGCTAATGAGGTAGCCAATTTTAAGTATTGGACTCAATTGTGAAATATGTCCAAAAGAAATGATTTAAGAAAGAAAAACTGAAGGAAAGATCATGTTTTCAAACCCTTAGTTTTTGGAATAAGGTGGGAACCTACGGGAAGGCTTAAATGCCACGGTCCGGGGTTGGAATAAGGGTGGACCTACGGGAGGGCTGGAGTGCCATGACCCGAGGTTGGGATAAGGAGACCTACGGGAAGGTTGGAAACCCCACGGCCGGAGGTTTGTATGATCAATTCATACTGCAGAGCGAAGTCTATTCGCTGAGAAGAGAGAGAGTTATGAAAATACTCCAAAGGTGGAGAATTGAGAAATATTCAAAAAGAAAGTCTCGTGCTTACTCAGGGGAAACTAAGTGAATTTTTGACTATGAAAATTATAGTTACTCTGTAACTAAGTCGAAAAAAATGTGATGAATTCTGAGCACTGAAGTGTGCTGCTGAACTCTCTTTGAGACGAAAAATGATGAAATTCCTGGAAACGAAAGTTTTGCAAACTTGTCTGAAAGGACATGAAAATGATTTTGAGCGGCAGTTATGCCATTACATTTAACAGAGAAAAACTTTACAAACTTCTAAACTATTTATGTTTTCAAACCTTTGTCTACTTCTAAGTGACAATGGATTTCCTTACTTAGCCGTCGTGCTAACTACACTTCGATGTGTTCCTTATCAGATGCAGTCTAGCGTGGGCTCCTGCAGCCCGAAGAGCTTTGAATAGGATGGAAGTTGAGGTTGGGGTCTACTCTTTGATGTAGACAGGGATTATTGTTAATGTTGTAAGTTTAGCCTATGCACTTAGAGTGGAGTTTGTCAAGAGATGATAGAATTCACTCTAGGTGTGGCGGTAGCACCCAATTTTCTGCCGATAAGATGTAAGCTTCCGCAATGTATTATTATTGATTTGTAATTAATGTAAGAGTTGAAAATTGGGGTGTTACACTAAGTAAACGGAATACCTAACGGAAGACTGAATTGGGTGAGTTTTTAAAAGTCGAGTGACCACATTTGGTGCAATTGAAAGTCGAAATACAAAATTGAGAATGAGCAATAGTCGATGGACCATTTTGAGAAAAAACTCTCCAATCACACTATATGCTATGGTGAAACAGTAATGTCGAAATTTGAAAAGAATAAGTTTTTCATACTAAAGTTACTTGCACAATATTCCTTACTTGATGTCACATTCACTACTAGAAAAAATAACAAAAAAATTACCAAAAAATTTAGCAATTAATTAATTAGCTACAGTTTAAATACATACGAATTTAAGTGTTTTACCATCGTAAATCTATTAGTAAGTGAAATATTTATAGATTTTAGTATTTTACAAATAATTTTTTCATTTACAAATTTAAATTTCCTTGTATTAAAAAGATAAAAAATTTGACTTTCATGACTACCCGTATTGGAGATACGAAGAAGCAAAAACAAAGAAAGGGGCAGTAAAATAAATTCTGTTAGCTCAAATCAGTTGTAACCGTTTTTCCCTCATTGTATATAAACTAGCCATCTTCCCTGTAAGCAAATGAATCAATCATAATAATCAAAACAAATCTTTCTTCCCTCTTATTTTCTCTGCATGTGAGCTCGCTCGTCATGGTATCAGAGCACCGCTCTTACGCCGCCGTCATTTCCGGCGTCAGGGAGTCGAATCATGGAGCATAAGCTGCTCCACTAGTCAATCACTCACCTATTTGCACCGCTTCTACAATTGTTCCCCGCAGAGGAACTCACCTACACAAACATAGAGGAATTATAGTCTAGAGGAGTTGGAGAATTTGTTACTCCTCAGTATCAACGACAATTCGTTTGCACTTTTGGTCATTCTGCCGTTGACAGGAAGTGAGAACTACAGTTCGTGGTCAATTTCTCACGCATAGCACTAGAGGTGAAGAACAAATTAATGGAGTCTCGTTAAGGGCACCACCTCGGTGCCAAACCGCGATCATCTTTGATATGCTGCCTGGAGAAGATGCAATTTGATGATCTCTTCGTGGATTTTTAAATCAATATATACAACCATCTATCGCGCAGAGCATCACGCACCTTGACAAAGCAGAGATGTGTGGGATGATCTGAAGAGGAGATTCTTACAACATGATGCTCATTGTATTTCAACCTTACAGAATGAAATCTACAATTTGAATCAAGCAAATTTGACTCTGAATGAGTATTATATAAAGTGTTGAACCATGTGGGAGGAGATGAATGTATTGAGGCCTCTCCCCATCTGCAAGTGTGATCCACGCTGTTTGTGTAGACTGATCGACGAAATCAAGAAAGAACGTGACACGGATCAGGTAATTCGGTTCCTACAAGGATGAAACGATGATTATAGTAGCTTAAAGTCCAACGTGCTTGTGCTTGATCCAATTAAGCCAGAAGTTTATAAACTGTTTGTGATGGCTGAAAAGGTAGAAAGGAAAATTAATCTGACAAACTTAAACCTAGGCAATCTGGACTTCAACCATGCTAATGTTGTCCATAATACTCAGAATAGCCAAGGTTTTATTTCTAATGATAATGTAGTTGTTGCTATATGAATGCCTATAATGGAATAATGAACAACACTGGAAAGGGAGCAAAATGTACATATTGTGGCATGATTGGTCACACAATAGACAAGTGTTATAAAAAGCATGGGTACCCTTCGAGATGGGTGCCGGGCTATAAATATAAGGGTAAGCAACATCAGGTCACAACGGCAGCATAAAACAATTTTGGGGATATAGGAATCACTGATGAACAGTTGTGAAAGATCATCTTTGTTCTTCAACCACAAACTGGACAGTCATATTCTTCCAACACTACCACTGCTGCAGTTTCTCTAGTTCCTAGGTTCAATGAGATACACCATTCAATTGATGAAGGCAAGTGTCCCATAACTCACGTTAGTTAACTCTATTTCCTTATGCTCAAATACTTGAATTCTTGATTCGAGAGCAACAAATCATATAGTTTGTTCCTTGGATTTTCTTGTTGATTATTGTTTGGCCAATGGTGCTGAGGTAAATCTACCTAATGGGCAATGCATTAATGTCACACACATAGGCAATGTTGAACTCAGTAATGGTCTGTGGTTGAAAGATGCTTTGCATATTCCTTCTTTCAAGTTCAATATAATACATTAATACCAGTGAGCAAATTATAGTTCAAGATACCTCTTATAAGTTGGTTTTTATGTCTGAGCCGCAGTTTATGATCTAGGAAGCTCATGGGTTGACAACGTAACTAGTTTAGCTAAGCAAGAAGAGGGACTGTACCTGCTAATGGAACCACCGAAGCTGGAAAAATAGAAAATATGCAATGCAGAGATTTGGCTGTAACATTTCCATTAAAGAAATTTTGAATGGTGCAAGTAATGATGGCTTTCAATAGCCATTATGTGGTGCCATGTAACGGAAACCGTTACATGGCCTATATTGATGGTTCTATAGGTATAAAAGAGATAGGTCCCCCACTGCTCAGGTTACAAACTACAACACATACACCATCTATTTTGAACCTGAGAGCAAGTGGGAGACACTCTGCTGAAATACACAGTCAATCAAAGGCATCAACAAAGGCAATCTTAAGGACACTATGGCTGGAGGTTAGTACAGTTATGTGTATTAGTCTAACATTTGGTATTAGAGCTATGTTATCTCTGCCTAGTTGTATATATTGCATGATATATATTTTCCTGAATATGATATGCAATATATTTTTCTTGAAAATCTATTATGCCTATTTGAATGCATATAAATGTGTATTTTGTAGATGTATGAATTGTGAATATCTAGATGTACACTGCTGATAATTTGTACACTGCAATAGTTTTACAAATTTTTTTTCGCATAAAGTTTGTATATATACACTGTTTTTCCAAATTTCCTTAAAAAAATATATATATATATATAGGAGGCATATGGATTTAGGGGTTCCAGCCGGCAACCATTCGTATGGTCGCTGGCGTACCCCCCTTTCCGGCGACCTCGACCGCCGTTGGGCGGCGGTCGTCGGTGCGCCTCCTATTCCGGCGAAATCACCGCCATGGGGCAGTGAAACCATTATAAAAAAAAAATTTAAAACCTGTTGGATCGGCGTACGGGCTGCGCTGTTTTCTCGTCAATCCGGCGGAGAGTCGGCGGTCTCCGGCCACGCCGGTGACGAACTGGGGAGGCGTCGCGGCGGCGCTAGGTCCTTCGTCCGGGTGGAGAGCGGCAGCGAGATCGGGGTTCCCTGCCTCGATCGCTGCTATCTCTCTCTATGTTGCTTGGCCCGATCTGATGGCGGCGGCCCACTGGGGACGACGGAAGGATGGCGGCGGCGCTGGGTGGGGAGCGGCGGTTCTCCGGCGGTTCTCGCGTTTATGTGCCGGCAATCTTTGTCTTTTGGTCTGCCATCCGTTGTCGTCTAATCTGATCTCAGCAGCTAGGTTTTGTTTTGTTATTTGGCTGCTTAGGGAGTTGGGCCGGGTCTAGCACTTTGGGCCTGACCAACTTCATTTAATTAATAAGTTTTCTTGTTTTGGGCCTTTTCTTGTTTTAATTCTTTGTTAATTTTTTTAATTGGGCTTTTAATATATTTATTTATATGAAGCCTGATTATTATATGTTATATACACACACACACACACACACACACACACATATATATATATATATATATATATATATATATTTGTTTAATTAATTGGGCCTATTATTTGTTTATATAATTTTTATTCATATTGCAATTTGGTAAAGTTTTGAAAATTATATAGTTTAAAGGAATTTTCATTCAAATTGCAAATTGAATTTAAATTTTATTATTAATTCATATTTGTTAAATTGCTTTATTGTTTTGTGCAATTTTTGTATAATATGATACTTATGTTATTGTAATATGCATATTATGTCCAATTAGCATAATATTTATTTTTTATATTATGCAATTTATATTATGCCTTAGAAAAGCATATTTAGGAATTAGTGAAATTCCTTAGTATATTGGACTCTAGCATATTACATAGTACATATAGTTTAGTACAACTACGGTAGTGCCTGAAGGTTAGTACATTAAGTTCATAAGTTCACCTACCCTTAAAGCCTCTTACCAAACCGTGAACATCAAAGTGCTTAAATAACACCTTCAGAACAATTTTGCTATAATGTGAAATTGCATGACCCGGGGAAAGTTTCTTGGGAAGAAAACTTGAAAATTAGCCAATGTGCTACAAGTTCCCTTGAAATCCTACTCTGTCTAAGGAGTTGGTTTTTAATGGGCCTTAGCCCAACCAACTTTCCTGGGAGTATACTTGGGAATTGCATATCATGTTAATTGCATAATTTGTTTTGCCTTTCCAAAATCTATGCCGATGCGATAGTACAATTTTAGTTGATTAAGGAGTAGCCACAACATCCTTAATTTAATTAATATTCTACATCAAGTTTTTCCAAAATCGCATAAAGCTTAGGCATACGTTATGATTCATCATACTTAATATAATGAAATTTAGCCCACATGCAATTTTGTTATATTTATATGATTGATCAGGTTAAAATACCAAACTATGACCATAATTTAGCCCACAGGCAATTATGTGTCGGCATATAGTTTTTGATAGTTTTTTAACATTGAGAATAGAAATTCAACCTTGTACCCATCTCATTTCTATTCTAATTTTACAAGGTCCATTCTGCGTAAAAATTTAGCCCACAGGCAATTTTTATTGCATTCGGATCTTGGATATGCATCATTTACATTGGTAATGTATGCAATTCAATTCTATCTATGCCTCAAAATTCTAATCCAAACCTTTACCTTTACAACATCTCAATCCGTTACTCACACAGATTTGAACATCGAAGTTCCAGAACTTAGGGGCGACAACTATAGAATGTGGAAGGAAACTATTTTTCTTAATCTAGGGTGGAAAGACTTGGACTACGCTATTCACAATGAGCAACCGCCTGTCCCCACTAAAGAAAGTACCCAAGATGAGGTTGCGCTATATGAGCATGGGATAGATCCAATCGGCTCAGCACAATGTACATCAAGGCGAAAATATCTAATGGGATTTGGGGTTCTGTTAGTGAAAAGCATAAGGATGTCCGAGCATTGCTCAAGGCTATTGACGACCAGTTCGTCACTTCAGAAAAGGCTTTGGCAAGCACCCTCATCATGAGATTCTCCCCTCTTCGTCTCACTTCCGTCAAAGGTGTGCGTGAGCACATCATGGAATTGCGTGACATTGTAGCTCAACTCAAGACTCTTAGGGTAGATATGTCGGATGACTTTCTAGTTTATTATGCTTTGTACACTCTACCATCATCGTACGGACCTTTTAAAATCTCTTACAACACACATAAGGAAAAATGGTCTATAAATGATTTAATGACCATGTGTGTTCAAGAAGAAGGTAGATTGGTGATGGAAATGGGTGAAAGTGCCATGCTGGCTACGGCACGTGAGAAGTCTAAATCTGACAAATCTCGAGGTTCCACTTCAAAGGCTAAGGGGAAAGGAAACATTCCACCTCAAGCTGACATAAAGAAAGTGCATAAGTGTTTCTTCTGTAAAAAGAAGGGGCACATGAAGAAAGATTGCATCAAGTACAAGAAGTGGGTCGAGAAGAAAGGTAATCTATCCTCATTTGTTTGTTATGAATCTAATATGTCTGAAGTTAACGCTAATACTTGGTGGGTTGATTCTGGTTCAACAATCCACATTGCAAACTCTTTACAGGGAATGCAAAATCTGAGGAAGCCGGTGGGAAATGAACAGACCATCTTATCAGGAAACAAGATGGGATCACAAGTGGAAGCTATTGGAACATGCAAACTTGTTTTAAATAGTGGTTTTGTATTGTTTTTGGAAAAGACATTTTATGTACCAAGTTTCTCCCGAAACTTGGTTTCAGTATCCAGACTTGTACCGATGGGTTTTTCATTTACTTTTCAAGACAAAAGTTTGAATATTTTTAATAAATTATCTCGTATTGGATATGGTACATTGTCTGATGGTCTTTATCGTTTACATTTACAAAACAATATCACTTATAGTTCATTGCATGTTCATTCCGGTTCCAAAAGATCAAGTATTAGTGAGAACTCTTCCATGTTATGACATCGGAGATTAGGTCATATCTCCCTTGAACGTATAAAGAGATTAGTAAATGACGGGGTACTTAGTACTCTTGATTATACTAATTTCGAGACTTGTATAGACTACATTAAGGGAAAGCAGACTAACAAGTCTAAGAATGATGCCAAAAAGAGTTCAAGCATATTAGAAATCATACACACTAACATTTGCTTTCCAGATATGGATATGCCAGGTCAGAAGTACTTCATCACCTTTATTGATGATTACTCGAGTATGTGTATTTGATTCATAATAAAAATGAAGCATTGGATGCCTTCAAGTCTTTTAAGGCTGAAGTTGAGAACCAATGTGGGAAACAAATATAGATAGTAAGATCCGACAGAGGTGGTGAATACTATGGTAGGTACAATGAAAGTGGACAAGCACCTAGTCCATTTGCTAAGTTTCTTCAAGAACATGGGATTGTTGCCCAATATACCATGCCTGGTTCTCCGGACCAAAATGGTGTTGCTGAAAGAAGAAACCGAACGCTTATTGACATGGTGCGGAGTATGCTTAGCAACTCCAAACTTCCTAAGTTTTTGTGGGCCGAAGCGCTTAAGACGGCAACGTATATATTAAATCGTGTTCCAACCAAGGCTGTCCCGAAGACACCATTTGAGTTATTTAAAGGTTGGAAACCGAGTTTGCAACAAATGCGTGTTTGGGGATGCCCGTCTGAGGTAAGGATATATAACCCACAAGAAAAGAAGTTGGACCCAAGGACTATTAGTGGTTTATTTATTGGATACGCACAGTCCTCCAAAGGGTATAGATTTTATTATCCATCTCATTCGACTAGGATCGTGGAATCAAGAAATGCTAAGTTTCTTGAAGATGACATGATTAGTGGGAGGGATAGATCCAATGATTTGATTTCTAATCATGATCATATTGAATCATGTCCTTCTACGTCATCATATAGGTTGATAATAGATTCAAGCACCCCTCAAGATCAAACGGGTATTGAACAACCTATTGAAGAAATTCCACGAGATGCTGATATTATCTCGACCGATCAACCAATTCAGGAAATTCCTGAAGCGGTAGTTAAACCATTAAATTCTCAAGGAGATGGTAGTTCAACTTTGAGGCGATCTGTTCGAGATAGAAGATCAGCAATTCCTAGTGATTACATAGTGTATCTGCAAGAGTCTGATGTTGGAGCTGAAAATGATCCAGAAACGTTTTCACAAGCCATAAATTGTAAGGAGTCTGATTTATGGTTTGAAGCCATGAAAGAAGAAATGAATTCTATGCAGAGCAATGGGGTTTGGGACCTTGTTGAGTTGCCTAATGGGGCCAAGAACATTGGCTGTAAATGGGTCTATAAGACTAAAAAGGACTCATTAGGCAACGTCGAGCAATACAAGGCTAGGCTCGTTGCTAAAGGATTCAATCAAAAAGAAGGAATCGATTACACGGAGACCTTTTCTCCTATATCAAAGAAAGATTCACTTCGCATAATCTTGGCTTTGGTTGCACATTTCAATCTTGAATTGCAACAAATGGATGTGAAAACGGCATTCCTTAATGGTGATCTAGAAGAGGTGGTTTACATGAAACAACCTGAAGGATTCTCTTCTAGTGAAGGCAATCATTTGGTTTGCAAGCTCAAAGGGTCCATTTATGGTATAAAACAAGCCTCCCGCCAATGGTATATCAAGTTTGATGGAGTCATTTCATCATATGGTTTTGTTGAAAGTATCCTAGATCATTGCATATACCAAAAGACAAGTGGGGGTAAAATTTGTTTTCTTGTTTTATATGTGGATGATATTTTGCTTGCATCAAATGATAAGTGAATGCTGCACGAGGTTAAACAATTCCTTTCTAAGAACTTTGATATGAAAGATATGGGCGAAGCATCTTATGTCATTGGCATAAAGATCCATAGGGATAAATCCCGGGGCATTCTGGGACTATCGCAGGAAACCTATATCAACAAAGTCTTAGAAAGATTTTGGATGAAGGATTGTTCACTGAGTCCAGCTCCTATCGTGAGAGGTGATAAATTCAGTTTGGACCAGTGTCAAAAGAATGATTTTGAAAGAGAATCCATGAAGAATATTCCCTATGCTTCGGTTGTCGGTTGTCTCGGGTATGTTCAAGTCTGTACTAGGCCGGACATCGCCTTTGTTGTTGGAATGTTGGGACGATATCAAAGTGATCCGGGTTTAGACCACTGGAGAGCTGCAAAGAAGGTTTTGAGGTATCTCAAAGGTACCAAGGATTATAAGCTTGTGTTCAAGAAGATGAACACTTTGGACATTGTTAGGTACTCTGACTTGGACTTTGCAGGTTGCGTTGATTCTCGGAAATCAACTTCGGGAAACATTTTCCTTATGGCCGGTGGAGCTATTTCATGGAGAAGTGTTAAACAAACTCTTGTCACCATTTCAACCATGGAAGCCGAGTTCGTTTCTTGTTTTGAGGCTACATCTCAAGGTGTATGGCTTAAGAATTTCATTTCAGGGCTTAGAATTATGGATTATATTTCTAAGTCGTTAAAGGTTTATTGTGACAACTCAGCTGCGGTTTTCCTGGCTAAGAATAATAAGAGTGGGAGTCGAAGCAAGCATATCGACACCAAGTACTTAGCCATAAGGGAGCGTGTTAAAGATAAGAAAGTGATCATTGAGCACATAAGCACTGAGTTGATGATTGCTGATCCCCTGACTAAAGGCATGCCACCGTTCAAGTTTAGGGATTTTGTTGAGAAAATGAGACTTGCGCCCACTTTGTAAAATTTGTATACATACAGTTATTGTTATATGAAATTCTTAAAGCATTCAGATATTTTCTCGTTATTATATTGTGCACACATTTTGTTGAGAAAATATATTTGGACCTGGAATAAACATAAGGTTTATCCATTAAGTTTTGTTTACCACAAAAATGCTTAGAGAACAAGTTACATTGTGATTATAGTAGATGCTACTCACATTAAGGGACGTATCTCTATAGTTCATGTTTCTTTGTTTTCTGTGAGTTTGTACTTGCACCAAGTGGGAGAATGTAACATTTCCATTAAAGAAATTTTGAATGGTGCAAGTAATGATGGCTTTCAATAGCCATTATGTGGTGCCATGTAACGGAAACCGTTACATGACCTATATTGATGGTTCTATAGGTATAAAAGGGATAGGTCCCCCACTGCTCAGGTTACAGACTACAACACATACACCATTTATTTTGAACCTGAGAACAAGTGGGAGACACTCTGCTGAAATACACAGTCAATCAAAGGCATCAACAAAGACAATCTTAAGGACACTATGGCTGGAGGTTAGTACAGTTATGTGTATTAGTCTAACATTGGCATCAAAGATTAAGACATTTTTCTACAAATAAACTTATCTTTCAATAATATCGATGTCTCTGCTATTAAGAATATTGCTTGTGATGTGTGTCACCTTGCAAAACAGAAACGATATGATCCCCGTTCCCCTCAAAAACCAGTACCTCGAATTCTTGTTTTGAGCTCATCATGTAGACATATGGGGCCATTTCTAGTTTGCTCTTTAAAGGCGGGGGACACTATTTTCTAACAATCGTAGATGACCATGCATTCAAAGTTCACTTGGTTGCATATGATGAGGAACAAGTCTGAAACAAGGCCATTCATAAAGAAGTTTCATGCATTTGCCCTTACTCAATTCAGAGTCATGATCAAAACCATTCACAGTGACAATGGTTCTGAGTTCAACATGGATTCGCAAATTGATCAATCCTATCACAATTTAATAAAGAATTTATGTGATAACTAAGTACAAAATACAATCCAATACAGTAATGACAATATTAGAATTTTTTTTTATTTTTTATTTGTAAAATATAGTATTATTCAAAGAAAATGAAAAGCAAAATTTACAAACTCATCACCGCCATCACATTGATAATATTTAATGGAGTTTATTACCGAAATAGTCCCTCGACTATTGCGAAATTACCAATTTGGTCCTTGACAATTTTTCGTACCCAATTAAGTCTCTCGACTTTGAAAATTTTAACCAATTTGGTCCTCCGTTTATTTTGCCGTTAAACATCCGTTCAAATCGGGACCAAATTGGTAATTTTACTATAGTCAATGGACCATTTCAGTGAAAAATTAATTACCAATTTGATCCCTTGACTATAAAAAAATTACCAATTTGGTCCCGATTTAAACGACAAAATAAACGGAGGACCAAATTGGTTAAAAATTTTAAAGTCGAGGGACTTAATTGGGCACAAAAAATTTTTGAGGACCAAATTAGTAATTTCGTAATAGTCGGGGGACCATTTCGGTAATAAACTCTATTTAATGGAAGTATTCGACTTATTAGTTATTACTAACTTGTTGAGTTAATATCTGATTAATTTATTAAACCATCATGGGTCGTATTAAGCAAGGCCTAAGTTTTCATGCCCAACTCATCAACACAACTCCCGTATTAAGCAAGGCCTAAGTTTTCATGCCCAACTCATCAACACAACTCATTTTAATAGCAATCTTCATGTGTATGCAGCAATGTCTTGGAGGCAGGGCCGATTTTTTGATTTGCGTGGGTCTGTGCTGATATGTAAGTGATGCCCTATCAAAGTATAAATAAACTGCGACTTGAAGAAAAATTGCAAAGAGAAAAATGCAAAAAAAAAAAAAACTAATTTTGGGCCAATATAATCACAAATACATATACTAACTATTAGGCGAAGGTTGGACTAGGGACCCCCAAAATTTTGGGGCCCTGTGCGGTTGCACATCTTGCACGCCCTAAAATCCGGCCCTGCTTGGAGGACGTCTATTTTGAAGGATGTTTAATTGAATATTGAGATTTGTTTAGAATAATTGTATTTGGTGGGAGTAGACCTGGCAATTATCGACGACACGAAATCGGACACGAAAATAACGGGTTAGTGTTTAGCCTTAACATGTCCCGGGTCGTTAACGGGTTGACCCGTTAAGAACCCGTTATGTTTTCGGCAAATTATGCTGTGGACCCAGGTCCACCTTGCAAGGTGGACCTGGGTCCAATACGACGCCGTTTCACTATTTTTTTTTTAAAATAAAAAATTACTAAACATATAGCCCTGAAATGTGTGAATGTGGAGGTTTCAAATTGTGAATATGGAGTATAGAATTTGTGAATGTAGAGTTATAAATGTGTGAACCTGTAGTAGAGTTAATAGAGTTCTAGCAACTTGTAGCCCCGTAATGTGTGAATGTGGAGTTCCCAAGTTGTGAACATGCAGTATAGGACCTGTGAATATAGAGTTTTGAATGTGTGAATGCATAACAGTGGTAATATAGTTACTAAACATATAGCACTGTAATGTGTGAATGTGGAGTTTTTAAATTGTGAATATGGAGTATAGGGTCTGTGAATGTAGAGTTTGTGTTCTGTTGCGATGAGGAGCCGTTAACGACGTTAATTTTTTTTTATTTAAAAATAAAAAAAAAATAAAAATTGTGAAACGACGTCGTATTAGACCTAGGTCCACCTTGCAAGGTGGACCTGGGTAACAACTGTATGTTTTCGTGTCTTAACAGGTCAACCCGTTAAAACTTATTAAGAACCCGTTTAACCCGTTAATATTATTGTGTTAACCCGTTTACACGAACCCGTTTACACAGACCTGTTTAGAACCCGCTAAGAACCATTGTCATTTAGTTAAGAACCATTGTCTTTACAAAATATATCATCAACATGATTAAGAATGAATTTACTACATTAGGCCAAAGATCATACACCACTTGTTGATGTTCAACAATATGAAATTTGAATGTTTATTGTGTTCAATTTTATTCTAAAAACTAGTATGTACTTCTTTAATTATGATTTTTGGATGTTATTTTAGAATTTTATGAATGTTATAAATTGAACATTTTTTTAGTTTGCTTGATGGATTGGATTGTATGTTTTATTTCTTTTTTTTTTTTTTTTATATAACTTAACTTTAAATTTTAGTTTTTAATATATCAATAGATTTAGCGAGTTTAAACGGGTTTGTGTCATATCGTGTCGACACGATTCGAAACCCGTTAACAAAACGTGTCTATCGTGTCAACTCGTTTAACCCGTTAACAAATCGTGTTCGTGTTCGTGTTACAATTTTGAACCAATTAACCTTAACGTGTCACGTTCGTGTTTAGCCTTATCGTGTTCGTGTCGACCCGTTAACGAACTCGTAACACGAATTGCCAGGTCTAGGTGGGAGATACCTATACCACTATCTAGAAAAAACAAAAAATAACAAATAAAATAAAATTATAGCAATAAAAACTTTGCTTCACGCAAAGAAATCGGTTTCCTAGATTCTAGGCCTAATTTCGTAGGATGAATCTAAAAGGATCATGTCTTAAATCACTCCAAAGATTCAGTTGTTAGGCTATCCTTATCCCTGCAAATCTCTCTCATTTTTAAAAATATGACTCACTTCTACATCATTAAATTTGTAAATTATCCCCTTTTTATTCTACAACCTTGCAAATCTCTCTCACTTGTAAAAATGAGTCTCACTTCCCTATTATATTGTAAACATAATAATAAAATAATATTAAAAGAAATAATCAAAATAGAAAAGGAAACAAAAGGTGGTTTGGCAGCACAAAAGGTGCATTTTGGCAAATTAGCAAATTCTCTCTCCTATTGCTAATTTAGCATATTCTTTCTCCCTTGTCAATACACATAAATTTTAAAAAAAAAAAATTCTCTCTCTTACCATGTCACATTGCCAACGTTAAATTTGTAGGGATAATGACAGTCTTGTGGACTAGTGTCCACTACATACACGGTCTACTCTATATAAATTATGTATCTACAGTTAACGCATATTTAGTTAATAAATTATGTGACTATTACAATTAACTTATGTACTTATTAAAATTATCATATTATTGTTAAAAATAACTGCTTATAGATTTTGATGATGCTAAGTGAATTTTATAGTTATTTTAGACTTTTCAAATTTACTTGAAAATTGTTTTTGGTCTACGCTTCTGCCGGAATAAGACATACTGAAAGGGTGGTTTCGCTGGTAGGGCCTGATATTTAGGTGGGATACAAAAAGAGGACGGAAATTATTGGGATACAAATATGGGCAATACTACACTGTAGGATGCATGTTGTCCTTTTTGAACATGCATCTTCAGAATGCATTGTTATCTTTTATAATATTTGTTTAATTTCAAATTAAAATACTGTACATTATACTTGGAGAATACAAAAAAATTACCGTATATAAATACAAAATAATAAATACGTAGTTATGTATTTATTTTTTGAAATATAAGGATAAAAAATACTTAAATAGTGGGTCCAAGACCAATAACCCTAATGATAAAAAAATACTTAAATAGTGGGTCCAAGACCAATAACCCTAATTTCATTTAAACTATAATACTGTACACATACACGTACCATACACACATTTTCTACCTTTTAACTATTTTTTTTAGAAAAGCTAACATGCATTCGCAGAATGCATTTGTTTTTAAGCAAACATGCATTCCATGAAAGTACTTTGTCCATCTTTGTTACCTTTTTCAAAAGCGGCCTATTTTTGTATCTCACTTAAAAAACCAGCCCAACCGTGTTTATTACTCCATACTGAAAGTTGTTCAATCGGAAAGAGTCTCACCAGAAGGAAAGATTCTGGAATGAAGCAATTGGAAGGAAAGGACTCGAAAGAAGGGAGAAGACACACCCAAGACAAGTCAAGGACTTCTGAAAATACTCTTTTTCCATCACGAGACTTGGATCGGAGTTATTATTTATGCCGTCCAAGACAACATAAAAAAAGAGGAATAAGATCAATCTTAGAAGTAATTTATACGAGGAAGGATTGAAAGAGTTGTTAGACACATTTTAACTTGTCTGGCACCTTCTAGTTTACACACAAGACAAAATTGTGATAAGTAGAAGAGTGTTTTTGAGTTAAAATGTGATTATACACTGATAGGGAAATAATTTTTACACTATGGTTCACAAGTTGCTAGTAAAAGATTTGGTGGTGGATGTTTAGGGATTGTTGCAGTTTTTGGACAGCTATTACTTGTTGATCGAGTTACAACGAGCAAATTCAAATTTCAAGTTGACGCTCAACCCTCCTCATCTATAAAAGGGGAACCTTGTGACAGGATAATTGGGCATCCGACCCGGAACCACTGGCAGGACCCAAAAGCAAAACAATTGTCTTTCAAACTACCAAGACACCTCACTCCTCAGCATCAATGCTCAACGGTTCAACTCATCAGCATTGATGCCTGTTAGAGATATAAGGGTTTAGTTGAGGTATTTACTCTAGGCCCTAGGTTTTAGTGTTAGTAACCTGTGGCTAGGGTTAGTTCTAAACTAGTATATATATCTCTACTCTCTTGTACATTTACACACTGAACAGATATACAAATATACTTTTAGTTGTGCTATTCTATTATTTAACATGGTATCAGAGCACCGGCGACGGTGAGGGGCTGGGTTGTGCTCGGAAGAAGGCGGCGACCCTTCGCCGAGGTGTCGCGACGCCATCGGAGCAGCCACGCGCCACCGCCTGTACCTGCTCGCCGACTCACGCGCCAGCGCGTGAGGGTGTTTCCGGCGACCTTTTGCGATGGCGACTGCACCGGCCGTCTCGCCGTGAAGAAGGTGGTCGACCTGGGTGGAGAGTGAGAGGTTTTGTTCAAGTTTTCTCCACTGTTCTCCCGATCTGTGTCGCTGTATCTGCGTGTCTGCGTACATGTTTGGTTTTCCAGATCTATTAGGAGGTGTTTGGTTTTCCAGCGCAGCAAGATGGCCCTGGCAGCAGCAGTAGCGGTAGCTGGCGAAGGTTTCCAGCGGTGTGGAGTTGGTCGTGGCTGGCGGTTTATGGTGGAGGCAATGAAAGGGATGGTGCAGGCGGTCTGATGGTGTCTGATGGAGTTAATAAATAATGTGACAGTAGGTTGTAGTAGGTTGTTTGTTTTTGAGTGGTTTGGTTTGTCGGGTCAATAAGTCTTGAAAGTGTGTGTTTGGTTTATCGTATTTTTCCTGGATTATTTGAGTTAATTGAATATGATGTTAGTATCATATTTGGAGTGGTGCCAATGTGTGAGAGTTGGAGGCAGTCCAGGGGTGTTGCAGTGGTGAGCAGCACGGGTGCCAGGGGTGGTGTGGACCTGGCATATGTCGCGGCTATTGTGGAAGGGCGGCGACTGAAGAATGGTTCAGAAGGAACCAGTTTATGTGCACGCAACAAGAAAACAGGAAAACACTGGTGGGTAGGCAGCGGTTATAAGGGTTTGTGGAGTGAAAGGCTGGTGCGCTGCAGTGTTGAGCAGCGGTGATAAGGGTGTGGGGTGTGAGAGACAGGTGCGCTGCGGTTGTGGTGTTTGGCCTGGTTTGAAGCTTTGTGGAAGCTTTGTTGGTGCGGACAGGTGCATTGTGGACTGACTTGGCACAACGTGGTTCGAAGGTTCAAGACTTATAGTTCTAGGTTTGGAGTCTTATGGTTCATGTGACACATATGTAACAAGTTGGGCATGTTAAAATCTATGCTCCAACTTGAGGGGGGTGTTAGAGATATAAGGGTTTAGTTGAGGTATTTACTCTAAGCCCTAGGTTTTAGTGTTAGTAACCTGTGGCTAGGGTTAGTTCTAAACTAATATATATATCTCTACTCTCCTGTACATTTACACACTGAATATATATACAAATATACTTTTAGTTGTGCTATTCTATTATTTAACAATGCCCAATGTTCAGCCCCTCAACATTGATGTCCAACGTTCAACTCCTCAACATTGATACCCAACGTTCAGCTCAAGGCATTAATGCTCAACGGCTCCTCAGCCCTTGGCATTAACACTCCATTACTGAGCTGAAGGAGATAAAAAGGCTCACAACACTTGTAGAAGGGGACTTCTGACGACACTTCTTACGAGACAAAAACACTCTGAACTCAATTGTACACTGAGCACTGCACTCAAACACTATACCAAACATTGTATTCAGATACTCAGTTACATCCAAATAATACTCAAATATACCGGTAAACACATTATTACCGTCATTGGTGCTTTCATTGAGAGCCGAGATCATATCTCAGGCAAACTTCACACATCACAAACACCTCTATGGCATCGCCTTCTTCAAGCAGTGTCTTGCTCGTCAAGTGGCGTTCGCCTCCTGCTCATTAAGCCACACTTTTCACAAATCACAAAACACCCAGCTCATCTCATCACTGTCGATGGTGCAATCCGAATCCAGCCCTGCTCTCATGGTTCTCATCGAGTGAACAATGGTCATCCCAGATCCAGCAGCTCTCGCTTATCGAGTGAACAATGGTCATCCCGGATCCAGCAGTTGCTCATGGTTTTCATCGAGTGAACAATGGTCACCCCTCGAGTGATCTTCGTGGGCAGCTCAATGGTCACCCCTCGGGTTATCTTCGTAAACAGCTCAACAGTAACCGCGTGGGAGATCGCCGCAAGGGTGATCTCCGTAGCTAACTCAACAACAACCACGGGCTCTTCCTCCTCTAGTACGTCCGCCTCCTTCACTTGTGCGTTCACCTCTTGTAAGCAGTGGCGCTACCCAGTGAACGCTGCTCCCATCCAAGCAGTGGACTTATAAGCAGTGGCGTTATCAAGTGAACACTACTCCCATCCAAGCCGTGGACTTCCAAGCAGTGGCGCTTCCTCCTCGAGTAGCGTCACCTCCTCAAGTGGCACTGCTCCTCAAGTTGCGTCACCTCATCAAGTGGCGCTGCTCCTCAAGCGGCGTCACCTCATCAAGTGGCGCTGCTCCTCAAGCAGCGTCACCTCATCAAGCGGGCGTCACCTCATCTAGTGCATCCGCCCTTTTCAAGTGGCGTTGTTCCTCAAGCAGCGTCACCTCGTCAAGTGG